>ML811196.1:119822-163008 GCA_009831015.1 Picea engelmannii | reverse complement strand
TGCATGGTGTATTGTGGTGTATTGGTGTAACTCTTATACTATTTTTCATTGCTCATTGGATATAATTGAATGGTTTAAGTATAAGTTGAAAAAGGTTTTTAAATTGTACTTGATATTGATTCACCCCCCTCTCAGTATCAACACAAACCTAAAATTAAAGAGTGATAAATTTGTGTTAAATTATGAGCTTGATTTCTTATGCAGATTAATTATTTTATTTTCTTCAACACTTTGATTCCAGCTTAATACACTTCAACAATACCTGAACGGAAGAAAATTCAGAGGAAGATGGAGCTCTGTGGTCCAACAGCACCGGAGGCCCTCGGGCCGCCTACTACGGTCACGAGCCTCCCATCCCACCTAACCCCCCTCTCCCTCTAACTTGTTTCCCAACCCCGTACCCTCCTGTAGCCATACCTCCGAACTCACCTCAGGTCACCCGACAACATCCCCCGACCCTTCCTAAGCCTCAGAACAATCCAAGCTTTAACACCTGGGGTTTTATCACTTTCTTTTTTAAACTTGGTTTATTCCAGCAACAGTTAGAACATAGTTTTTCTGGGGAACACCTCGTCCAACTACATAACAAACATGGCAAGCTACGATGGCGTGGTGGACTTCTCCTGAGCCTGGAGAACTGCTTCCCTAGCATTTGACAGCTAGTAGTCAAGAATTTTTTCACAACTCTCAGGTTTCTCTGGGATTTCTCCGGGACAGGCTCAAGTTGACCTCTCTTGGCTAGGAGGCACATGATCTTTCCCGGTTTTCTCTCCACAAAACTCGGCCAATCCCACCCAATCCATGTCTCAACTCTCGTCCTCCTTCCCTGCCACTGATCCTTTCTCCCTTCCACTTTGCAGTCTCCCCCTCACCTCCTACCCCTCCATCTTCTCCTAGTCCTCACCAAACCCCACGATCCCAAGCTTCCCTCTTTCCCCCTCCCTGGAACAAAGTATTTTTGCACCACCTCTTCTAGGCTTGGGTTCTCCCCCGCATGCTCAAACTAACACAGATTGACTCCCTTTGTAACATGACACAAATCCGGCCCACCCCTACCATTTTGAAGAACAATGTTATTTTCAGGACCACACTATTATGGCAGATGAAGGATTTATCTCAGCAAACCTCTAGCCAAGAAATTCCAATGAGTGGGTCAATGTCTTTGGAGGGGAAACAAAAAATGCAACATAGTTCCAACACTCTCGCCCTCGTAAGGGAGCCAATGGAACAAGACACAAAAAGCACAATAAATGTGTAGGATCCTCCTCCACAAACCATAACTTCACTCTGGGGGACGACCTAACCATATCAACAGTGGAAAAAATGGAAAACAAAACCCTTTTAGGAAAGCACATGGATGCCAATTTAGCGAAAACGCGCTAAACATTTGGGCGACTTCAAACTGGAATCAGCTCTACAATCCGCCACCAAAAATCAATCGGCTTTCCAGAGGTTAGTTCATGCTTACTTTCGCTGAAAAATCATAGGCTTACTCAGTCCTACAAAAAATATGGTTCATAGACTCCTCTGCTATTCTCCTAAAGCTATGGAACCCCACTTTCGATGCAGACAATGAGAGATTGGAATCCATTCCTATCTGGGTCAGACTACCGGGACTCCCCCCACATCTCTGGAATGAAAAGTGCTTCCAATCCACCCCGAATCATCTGGGAGATTTCATAACTGCGGTTATGAGTTTTTTTGATACAGGGGAAATGGCGGTAGCAAGGATCCTAGTCCTTCTAAACATAAGAGAGGGCCTAAAAGAATTCCTAAACTTAATAGATTTGGGGAGAACCAGGGTACAAATTCTCTACTAAGAAGGAATCCCTTTCCGTTGTAGAAGATGTCATGAATACAGACACATCATCAAGGATTGCATCTACAGCTCGAGAGGACATAGAAATTGTCGGCCAATTGAAGAAAACAGGAGGAGCAATGAGACACCGATCTCCAAAGACACCAACTCTCCCTCCACGAAATCTTTTATATGAGGCAACACAAATGTATAAGAAGCATCAAGGACTGAAGAAGTAGACGCTCCTTCCTTGCAAGAAGGAAACGGTTTGGCATTAGTTCCAATTGACACGAAGCGTCAGGCATTAGAAGCAGGCATAGAGACCATCCCTCACTTTCTAGTCGACATCTTTCTGGGTATGCATATCTTTATCTCCCACCCAAATTTTGTTTTTTCAAAGGATTTTAGCTTTACTGTGTTGAATGGAGGTCTTTCGCCCACACTCCCTACACCCACTCTTCTCCAGTTTCCTCCTCCCCCACTCCTCCCTCCACCCCTCCCCTCCACTTCCGTCTTCCCCTCCATGCCATTACCAGATCTGGAGAAAAACACTCTCCCCCACCCTCCACCTGAGTACTCTTCCTCCGAAGAATCAGAAGATTCCATTATTAGATACCAACTCCGCAACAAGATTGTCTCCATACCTATTTCAGAACACAAGGGCTTGGGATCAAAACCTGAAATTCATAAAACAAAAAAGGGGCGTGGAAGAAACTCCCACCTGTACAAGGCACTATCGAGAGATTTGGTTGATATTGCCTCTGGCCAAAAAAAATCAATAATTGGGGTGCTTAGAGTAGCGGAAACCCTTGGCAGGGTCCCCTTAAGAAATTCCTCACCTACAATTGCAAGGGTTTGGCAAGTTCCCCCAAAAAACTTGCACTAAAAAGGTTGGTCCTGACAAAAAAACCGGACTTCATCTTCCTACAAGAAACTCTCTCAGACGAAGAAGATGCGAAAAAATTTCTCACCACACTGCTTCTAGGTTGGGATTTCCTGGGTCAGAGTCCCAAAGGCAGATCATGGGGCTTAATAGTTGGATGGTGAGCTCAAAAATAAAAACTCCAAAATTCATGGGCAATGGATTCTATTTTAGGAGGAGACTTCCTTTTAGAAGTTTTTGAAAAGAGCTTCACCTTGGTAAACATCTATGGGCCACACTCAGAATGAAATACTTTTTGGGATAATTTGTTCACACAAAAACTTTTGAACACTAAACTACTAATATTGGGAGGTGACCTAAATTTCTCTTTGGGAGAAGCAAAAAGTTGGGGTCCTAATGCCCACCCATATACTCAAGTTGTGTATTTCAGACATTTGATCGACTCAAAAGGAATAATTGATGTGGCTCCACCAAAAATGCTACCCACCTGGAAAAATATGAGGACAGGGGAAGCCAGAGTAGCAAAAATATTAGATCATTTTTTGATCTCTGAATCCTTTGCATCGCTCCCTTTTCAGTTTCGTCAATGGATTGAAAGCACGGGAGAATCATATCACTCACATGTTTGGCTCGAGTTGGAAGGATCCCCCATCAAACCGACTGCCCCTTTCAAATTCAATCCCTCCTAGCTAAAAGATGAAAGCTTCAAACAACTTATCAGGACAAACTGGACCTCCATCAGAAACACAGAGGAAAATCCTATAGGCATCCAATTTGTGAAAAATCTCAAATCATTAAAGAAATTGGTCATCCCTTGGGAAAAAGAAAAATAGACCTTAGAAGAACAGGAATTACAAAAAATTAAGGAAAACCTCAAATTTATTCAAGAATCCCTTGAGACAACCTTTCTCTCAGACGATGCCCGGGAAACTTAAAAAAATCTAGAAGAAAGAAGAAGAACCTTGCTATTGGAACAAGATAATTCTTGGAGATTGAAAAGTAGATCTACTTGGTTGGGAAAAGGGGATGAAAACACAAAATTCTTCCAATCATATGGAAAAGGAAGGAAAGCTGGAAACACAATCTGGATTTTAAAGGACCAGGAAGGCAGACCCTGCACATCTTTTGATGAATTAGCAAACCTAGGAAGAAAACATTTCCAATCCCTCTTTAAAGCTGACAGGAACACAAATATTGCAGAAATCATAAAGGTGGCCTTATACCTCCCAAGTTTTGTAATCGACCAAGGGAACCAACACTTGTTCGTTGAAGTCACAAAAAAAGAGTTAAAATAAACCCTACAAAGATTTCAGAGAGACAAAAGTCCAGGCCTTGATGGGTGGACAATCGAATTTTTCAAGGGTTTCTATGATTTTCTTAGCAAGGATCTACTAAAGGTAATTGAAGAATCAAGAACAAATGGAAGAATCCATGGACCCTTCAACTCCACTTTTATATCCCTCATACCAAATGTAAATGATCCTGAGAACTTTGATGACTACAGACCTATTTCTCTCTGTAACTGCATTTACAAAATCATTTCTAAAATCATAGCTCGAAGGATAAAACCCCTACATTCAAAAGCCATCTCAATGGAACAATTTGGTTTTCTTCAAGGAAGACAAATTCACAAGGAAGTAGGGGTTGCACAAGAAGGCCTTCACAGCCTAAAGACCACAAGGTCAAAAGAAGAAATATTAAAGATTGACCTTTCAAAGGCCTTTGACAAGGTAAACTGGACTTACATTCATCTTATGCTCACCCACATAGGATTTCATGTCCCCTTCATAAAATGGATAATGGTCTGCTTAACCTCAATTTCCTTCACAACACTCATCAATGAGGCAACCTCCCCTTTCTTCAAGTCAGAAAGAGGACTGAGACAAGGTTGTCCTATGTCACCTCTTCTCTTCCTTCTTGTAGAAGAAGGCCTAAGTAAATACCTAGATGCAGCAGCCAAAGCAGGGACCTTTCAAGGAATCTCAGTCTCATCAGGAATGAAAATCACCCACCTATTATTTGTGGATGACATTCTCATATTTTGCAATGGGAATGTAGGAGATGTTGAAACGTTGGTGGACATCTTAGCTACTTTTCGCTTAGCTACATGTATGATAATAAATTAGCAAAAATATACAATATCCACTTCTGAATTAGATGAAAAAGAAAATGAAGTTTATCAAATACTCTTTCCTTTCACTTTTCAATATATCTCACAAGGAATAAAATACCTGGGCTTTTAGCTAAAACCAAATAGCTACAAAAAAGAAGATTGGAAATGGCTGATAGAAAAAGTAGAAAAAAGAAAAAAACAATTGGAGATTTAGATGGTTATAAAGAGCAGGCAGAATCACTCTGACAAAATCTATACTAGAATCCATCCCATTTTATTGGATTTAATTATCTTGGATCCCAAAAGGAATCCTGGAAAAAATCATGAAAAATTGTTCACGCTTTATCTGGTCAGGATCCGAGGAAAAGTACACACAACCCTGGTCAAAATGGGACAACATAGAATTTCCAAAAGCCCTAGGAGGATGGGGGTTCCAAAATATATTTCTCTTCTCAAAGGCCCTTGCAGCAAAATCCTGCTGGACACTCATCTCAGATATCAGCATGTGGAAACTAGTTATAGCTCAAAAATATATCTCCCCAAACACAATTGAAGATTGGATCAGAAGACCACAAAAAGATTCATCAACTGGCTCGATCATATGGAAATAAATGATCTCTTCATTTATAGTGGTTGGGTAAATCCTTGCGTGGAAGGTGGGTAAAGGAAATTTTCTCCGAATAGGGACTGACCCCTAGCCAGGAAGAGACACCTCTCACTTCTTGCCAGAAGACCTTACTGATCAACTCCATAGATACAGTATCTTCTATCTCTCACATTTAGCCTGTCCCCCAACCACAACTTATTGGAATCAAGGCTGGAAAAATGCAAACCTCCACGGCTTCGTTGGGCCTCAAGCAACTTCTTTTACAAACTATATAGATGCGCTCAAAAGAAGCCACATTAGATTAACCAACAGAGAGGACGAACTAGTTTGGAAAAAAAATCCAACTGGACTATACACCCCAAAAGCAGGGTATATATCCTTAAACCTCCCATTACACAAACTTCCCAAATGGTAGTGGAAAAGACTTTGGAAACAAAAGTGCCCACAAAATGAAAAAATATTCATGTGGGCAGAATTAAACAATCGAATTTCAACTTGGGATAATTTGAACAAGCGCAAAATAGAAGGCTCTAGAAGATGCACACTCTGCAAAATCACAAATGAAACAACCCCTCGTTTACTTCTCACCTGCCCCTTCACAGTTAAAGTTTGGGATGAAACCTCAAAAAGCCTAATTTTTTTTTTCTTAGGCTGGAGATTCCATGGAATCAGCCTGGAAAACCTGGACAAAGAACCCAACAAACAAAACCTTCAAATAACTCCCCCTTCTAATAAGCTAAGGAATTTAGCTAGCAAGAAACTCAGAAATGTTCAAGGAAAAATCCACCCTCCAAGAAAATCTTGTAGCACAAATTCTAGCAATAATTGCTCATTTTCCTCAGACTACTCCCACAAAAACCTCAAGGAATAGACTCCAAGAGTTCATAGACACCACAAAACCTTGGGATTTTTTCGATGGTGCTACATAGAACTCTGTTTGTGGAGGAGGAGCTAGCCTACACCTTTCAAAAAACCATTTTTTCCACTTAAAAATGGGATTGGGGAGGGGAACCAACAATTTTGCAAAATTATTATCACTAAAGATTCTACTTCCTTTTGGAAAAGAAAAGGATCTTCATCATTTAAAAAAATTTGGAGACTCCATGAATGTAATAAAATGGACAAATAAAAAACAATTTTTCCATAACATTCTGCTATTTCCAATTATGGAGGAAGTTCACAGACTTCCGAACACTTTTGACAATGTGACTATCTCACATGTATACAGGGACATAAACATGACAACATACACACTATCAAAGGAAGTCCTACAACTCTTTTAAGGACAATGGCACATTACGAAAAAGAAAGGGGAAGACACAAATGCCTTCTTCCACATTCCTTTTACAAACGAACATGAATTACTATCTTTTTGAACTCACAAAACAAAGTATCAATTGGTCGATCTTATTTACGACTTGCAGTTTCGCTCAAATATTTTCAATCAAAATTAGTATTGGCACCATTAAAGGCTTCAAAATTGACTTCAATATTTGAAGAAAGACAGGAATAACCACAATAGTGGTGATTTTCTCCTATATATAAATGACTCTTATAATCAGAAGACAGTACATCCAGTTATGGGCAATTTTTTTTCTTTTTGTTTTTTTCTCCTGGAATAGACATGAAGAAAAGGATTTCAAATGCCTACCTATCTCCAGTGACAACACACACTTTCATAGTGTGTCATGCTCTAGAAGCACCTACAAAATGTAATTTTGTCCCTCCCAAGGAATAAAAATTACTCTTTTTTCTTTGGAAAAAAAATATAATGTATTAGGTTAATATATAATATTAGACATTATATTATTATAATATATTATATTATATATTAATATAATATTTTAAAATATAATATTGATGTATTAGATTATACATATATTAATGTATTATTAATAATATAAATAATGTCTCTCATGGAAATTCATCGTAACTCCAAAGGAAGAAGGGGATGGGGGTTGAAGGATACATGCTCGTTCGCATGTGCCCTGTTAGGACAAAATGTGTGGAGAATGATGCAAGGAAGCTCAGTCTAGACTAGAGTAATGAATTCTAATTATTTCCCAAACTTTCCATTTGTGGTTCAATGGTTAGGATATCCAATCAATTTCCCAAAAGGATCCATAGTATGGAAATCCTTGGTGGAAGCTTCTCTTTTAGTAGGAGTCTAGACGGTATGGTAGATAGGAAATAGAAGAAAAGTGTGATTAGTGGAAGACCCCTGCTTAGGTTCTAGAGACAACTTTAGTATCTCTCCTCCCCTTTTAAATTTCTTAAGGGAAAATAAGATTTTCTCCTTAAAAGATGTGAGCATAGGGACTCCCTAGATGAGACGATGACTAGGATGGAAGGATGTGGCCACAATAGGCATTCCATAAGACCTTACTAAGGAATGGGGTCTGTATTTCAATCTCCTATGTGAAAAATTCATTTCATTGGATGAAGAGGAAAAGGACTCTCTCTGTTGGTCCAAGGACCCCCAATGAGGGAAGTACATTGTAAAACTAGGATACAAATCTTGGTTGGAGAATATGAATGGTGTCCTAGTTAAGTGGTGGTGGAAACCCTTGTGGAAGTTCAAATCCTCTCCAAGATGCAAAATAACCTTTTGTCTTTATTTAAACGACAACCTGCTGACCTAGGACAATGGTAAAAAAAGAGGATGGTGCGGCCCTAACAGATGCCCCCTGTGTAAGAAAAATTATGAATATGTCACTCATCTCTTTATCACTTTCCCCTATGTAGATCAAGTCTTAGTGCTAATCAAGGAAAAACTCGATACTCTATAAAGGTGGAACACATATTCCGTGGAGGAGTGCTACAAATCCTGAATTCGATTCCAAAATATTAGAGGGGCTAGGATTCAACCCTATTCCATCCACATGGGGAATGGTTCGTGGGACAAAATCATATTTATATCTACAAAAATTGTGTGGACAAATAATATTTCTATCTACCTATAAAGAAACCCTAGCCACATACATCTTCATCATACAATAATAGAATATGTACAAATATAGTGCTAAATACCGTAGCCGACCAACATTATTGAATGTACACATAAATGAGCATGTATTGGGATTCTATTAAGTTCACACTTAAAGTATTGTCCTGTTAGAAAAAAGACAACGGGGATTTTCGATTTGTTCTCGTGGAATGAATGTCAGAGATCGATACAATGAGTAAAGTGATTTTTTTATTCTTTACGTACATCAAATCCTATATCATGCCTGGTGAGCTTGTGGTCGGGTAGAAAAATCACCCGACACTCTCATTCGTCTTGTGAGACCAACGTGTTTCGTCTAGTGGCTATAACATGCCAAATTACTCAAGCTAGGCTATGCCTTCACTTAATTATGTTAGTTTACTTAAGTTGAGTGTGTGCATTTCTTAACTTAAACAATAGTAAAGATATGCAACCATACATAGTCCCAACAAAATATAAATGTGGGCAACCAAATGCGGCCTAACACCTAGAAATTTATTTGTAAATAAAACTACAGTGTGTCAAGCCAAGTCCTTTTTCCACATAAGAAAGTTTATATAAGAAGATATTTCCATCAACTACACAAAACCTTGAATGAAAACCATACTTCTTCCTTCGGTTAATTGTCTCCTTGTGTTCCCTTCCTTGTCACCTTGGATCCTCGAACAAACGAGCTTCTCCTCACTTGTGCTTCATAACCAAGACACTTGCGGTTCTGCCCAACTCGTCTTCCCCCTTTTTCATGGTTCAGACCTTACCTCAATTCGACAAGGTCAAACTAGTCTCCTACTTTTCCTTAGATCGAATTTCCTCTCACCTCAAATGAATTTCTTGATCTCTCCTTCATAAAGAAAATCTTGTTGTTTTTCCAAGTGAGCACTCCCTTGGTTAAAGAGGTGCCCCAAGGGTGATCCTATTTACCAACCTGGGAGGCTTACCCTTGAACTTTCTTGAGCCAACTTATCTCATAGGTGTGCGCCCCTTGGTCTTCCCAAAAACTTGCTCAACCCATACTTAGCCAAATTTTCAATGGGCATGTGACCCCTTTGTTCGGTGTTCGTCGCTATCCTCGTCGAGTTCATATTTTTTGTTGGGCACCCGAGTCAATCGTTTGTCTACACTTCGGTCTCTTTTCTTGGATGACATTTGTGACACTCCCTCTATCTCATTGGGAAACTTCTCCTGGGGTGTGACCAAGTCATGGAATGCTACCAAATTTGGTTTGGGTCAGACTCCCTTGGTTAGCACCCAAGGCCTCCAAGTTATTCCATTGTTCCAACATCTGGTTTCGTGGGCATGCTCGTTGCTAACTCATCTGTTCCCCAAATTTCATTGGTTTTTTTAGGGTGCCCATGGTCACCATGGGGCACTATTTTTCCCGTGTTATCCCTGAAGTCTCCACACTTAAATTCCATGATTGCAAGTCTACTTAGGAGAATTTGTCTTGATGGCACATTTTTTCATCTTGTCACATGCGTCACGATCCTGTGTTTGGGTGAAAAAATCACTTGAAAATACCAATCATCATGCGACACCAACATGTTTCATCTGGTGGCTAGACCACAAATTACTCAACCTAGGCTATGGCTTCACTTAATTATGTTAGTTTACTTAAGTTGAGTGTGTCAAAGTTTTCTCAGCCTAAACAACAGTAAAGAGACACAACCATACATAGTGCCAACATTATATAAATGTGGGCATCCAAAGACGACCTGACACCCAAAATATTCTTTGTAAACAAAACCGAAGTGTTCCAACTTGGTAGGTGATTGTGCCACATGAGAAATTTTATACAGGAGATTTCGCTCAATTACAAAAAATCTTGAATGAGAACCATATAGATTCCTTCGGTTAATTGTCTCCATGTGTTCCCTTCCATGTAACCTTGGATACTCGAATAAACGAGCCTCTCCTCACTTGTGCTTCATAACCAAGACACTTGCGGTTCTTCCCAACTCGTATTCCCCCTTTTTCATGGTTCAAACCTTGGCTTAATTCGAAAAGGTAAAGTTGGTCTCAAAATTTTCCTCAAATCAATTTGCCTCTTACCCTAGTTGAATTGCTTGATCTGTCCTTGATAAAAAAAAATATTGTTGTTTTTCCAAGTGATCACTCCCTTGGTTAATCATGTTAAATTTAGATCTGCTATTAAGTTCTTTTCAATTTACTAGACAATAATAACATAGGGAGGATCGTTGAAAGAAACAAAATGACAAGGTACACAACATTTTATCTCGAGAAACCTTCATGGGTGAGAAAAACTAGAAAAAACTTTCTCAATAATAGATTTCCAATACAATTCCAAGAATAAAGACCAAAACAGTAGAGAATATCCAAGACTGAGCAATGCACCTCTCTCTCCTTCTTATTGAAACTGCAGCTACCTCCAAAACTTGCACACTAGATGAGTGAATGAGTGAGTGAATGAATGAGGCACCATCCTCTCTTATTTATACTAGATGAAGGGTTATAGTGTTGTGTCTCTTCACCAAGCAGGGATGGCTTCTTCCAATAGTGGTTAAAACCACTTTAATAACCCCGAGGGGCAAACTTCTCAAATACCACCATATAAGTATTGTTTGACCAATCCACAAATGGGGATTTGGTCATACATAAGTCTCGACATGATCAATCCACAAAAGGGGATTGATATACATGATAATAACTCAATTATAATTAGAATATTCTTCGTAGTTACAATATTTCAACACTCCCCCTTAATAAGAAGGGTATTCTACCAATACAACATCATCAAGAGAGAGAGAGAGGGAAACAACACCATCAACATCTGGAACATTGACTGGCATATCTACAAAGCATCAAAAGTTTTTCTCATCATCAATAGCTTCATCATTCACAACATGTAGTTGGATTAGCATCATCGTCATCATCTGCATCAACATCAATTAGCATAAAATCTATAACAACAACATCGAAAACACTAGGATGATACTACATAATCAACAACACAAGGTTGGTACAACATCATCAACAACATCACGAGGCTGATACAACATCATCAACAATAGAATGAGGTTGATACAACACCATCAAAAACACGAGGTTGGAGAAACAACATCATCAACACAAGGCTGAGATAACATCATCATCATCATAGGGAAACAAAATGAGGCAGGTGTAACAACAACATTTTGTGGTACTTTGACAAACCGTCCTTACCATACCTTAGGGATCCTCCTACGAATCATAAGATTCCCTATGAGATAAAATCCTAACGAATCTACCACGTGGTACTCTGATAGACCCTCCTTACCGGACCTTCGGGATTTTCCCAGGAATCATAAAGATTCCCTAGGATATAAAATCCTAACAGAGCTACCACTACTAACCACAACTGGCATATACATGCACATGTACTTTGACGGACTCTCCTTATCGGACCTTCGGGATCTCTCTATGGATGATCAATCCCCTAGGATATAAAATTCTAATGGAGCTACCTGTTGTTGGTCAGGATACCATAATATCATCAACATCACTTCCCCTTTCGAGGGAGGTCCTTTTGGACTATACCAAGATTGTCTCGAAAGTATTCAAACTTTACACGAGAAAAAGGCTTGGTTGACACATATGCAACCTACTCATTCGTGCCAACATATTGCATCTTTACAACTCCCCTCTGCACCATATCACGAATATAGTGATACCAAATTTCTATGTGCTTCAACTTATCATGGAACACTGGATTCTCCGTCATCTTTATGAAACTATGGTTATCACATAGACTCACGATGGCTTCCATCTCTAGATTGAATAGGTCTGTCAACAACTTCTAAAACCATATGGCTTCACAACTGGCGAAACATGCAACAATGTATTCCTCTTCTGCCGTGATGAGAGAAATACTGAATTTCTTCCTTCTCTGCAATGAATTCATGGTTGACCCCACACTAAAACAACAACTTGAATTGATCTTTCCATCATAAACAATTCCATCCCAATATGAATCGATATAACCAAACATTCTGAAGTCATGATCTCCATTATAATAGAGACCGATGTGCAACGTACCCTTAAGGTATCTCATCACATGCTTTGTAGCTACAAGGTGAACATGTTTGGGTTCTACCAGATACTAACTCAATGTGTTCACAAAAAAACATATATCCGGCCTGGTATTTGTCAAATACATCAAAAAACCAATGATTTGTCTATATAGAGTATAATCAACCAACTCTAATGAAGTATCAACCAGGTGCTTCAACTTTGTTTCCATGGGTGTGTTCATGGCTTTACATTCCAACATATCAAACCTCTTTAGTATTTCAACTACATACTTCCCTTGGTTAAGGAAGATCTTCTCTAAGCTCTTCCAAACTTCAAGACCTAAGAAATAATGCATCGGGCCTAGGTCTTTCATCTCAAGTTCTACAACAAGCTTCTTCTTAAAATATGTGATGATCCTTTCTTCTCCAGTTAAGAATAAGTCATCCACATACAACAACAATATAACTGGCTTATCATTCATAACCTTAAAGTAAAGGTTAGAATCAAATTTACTCTTGGTAAAGTCCAAGATCATCAATAAACTATTAATTATTCCATACCAAGCTCTAGGAGCTTGCTTCAATCCGTACAGAGCCTTCTTCAACCTGCAAACATGAGTCTTTCTATCTTTAAATTAAAACCCTTGTGGTTGTTCTATATACACTTCTTCTTCAATAACACCATTTAAGAAGGTTGTTTTCACATCCATCTGGTGTAACTTCCACTTCATCTTAGCTGCAAGAGCTATGATTGTTCTAATAGAAGCGTATCTGACTACATGAGCAAAAGTCTCTTCAAAATCAATGCCTTCCTTTTGAGAAAATCCACGAGCTACAAGTCTTACTTTATATTTTTCAATACCTCTGCCTGCAACATGTTTTATCTTGTATATCTATTTGGAATATACCACATCTTTGTTCTTCGGTCTGGAAACTATTTCCCATACATCATTCTTTATAATGGATTGGTATTCTTTTTTCATCGCATCCACCCATTATTTCTTCTAAATGGATTATTCAAAGCAAGTAGGTTCATTTTCTATGAGATCACACATCAAATCCATATAACTGGAGAATGGCTTAGGTTTCTTGATTTTTCTCATGGTTCCTTCTGGGGAACCATAATTCTCTCCATCTTGAATAAGTTTCCTTGGCCAAGTTGGATTTCTCTTGTGAGAGATCGTCATCTGGGGAGGTTCTTGAGATTTTGTCATATCATGATCTTTTGTAATGTCATCATCAGGGGTAACTGTAACTTCCTTCACTGGTTCTGAAACTCTAGGAGCTATAGGTTCTTCTTCATATACTTCTTCAAGATGGAATCTTCTTAATTTCTTGAGTGATGCATCTTCATCAAAGGTTACATCTCTATTGTTCTCAATATGATGGTAACCTGGTATGTAAATTGTGAAGGACATAGAGACCTCACAATATCCAACAAATATTCCCTTAATTCTTGAAGGATCCAACTTAGTTTTCCTTTCTTTTAGAATGTGTACAAACACTTGACAAACAAATATCTTCAGATGGCTTACTTATGGCTTCTTTCTGGAGAACATTTATTAGGGGGGTTTGAATCCAAGTGCACTATGGGATAAACTATTTTGGACATAAACTGTTGTTCTTGCTACTTCAACCCATAAGTGTATTGGAAGATCTTGATCGTGGATCATAGTCTTCACTGCTTCCATTATTGTTATATTATTTCTTTCTGCTACACCATTTTGCCAAGGATTATAGGGAGTGGTGAGATCCCTCTTAATCTTGGAATCTATGCAAAAGATTACAAATTATTTTGAGGTGTATTATCCTCCATTATCTGACCTGAGAATCTTGATTTTTCTTTCGGAGATATTTTCTATCAAGGATTTGAATTCCTTCAATTTTCCAAATACTTCATCTTTTTATTTCAAGAAATAAACCCAAGTCTTGTGAGAATAATCATCAATAAATGACATATAGTATACATACCCACTAAAATAGGTTGATGGAATTGGACCACATACATCTGAGTGGATGAGCTCCAAGATTCCTTCTAATTTATTGTCGCTCTTTGGGAAAGGATTCTTTATGTTCTTTCCTCATGCACATCCCTTGCACACACCTTCATGATCAACCTTGAAATATGGCAGGCCTGTAACTACCTTTCTTACATATGGTAATGCTTTGTAGTTGATGTGAGCTAGTCTTCTATTCCAAATTTCACATGGACTTTCAGTGGAGTGAGTCAAAGTTGCATCTGAGTGACGTTTTAATTTATACAAGCCATCTTCTTCTGTTCCAATGAAAATTGCATATTCTATGTTTTTTCCTTTAGACAACATAAGAACCTCACCATCTATGAATGAAACCATGAAACCTTTCTTATCTAAAGTTGAGATAGAAATTAATTTCTTTGTCAAACCTGGTACATATAGTACATCCTTCATTTTCATCGGAGTCCCGGAATCAAGTTTGTAGGTGGATTCTCCCACTCCTTTGATAGGGTACTAGTAATCATATTCAAGCGTAACTTTATGGGGAAATTTCTTTTCTATGAGTCTAGAGAGAATATCTCTCTGAACTGTCATGCGATTAGAGGCGCTAGTGTCTATGAGCCAAGTATCCTCACCAGGTGTCACAGATCCTGAGAGGGAGGAAAATAAAACATAATCTTCAATATCTTCTTTAGTAACTTCATGGGTGGCTCATTATATTCAACTGCATGGGCATGATGTATTTTGTTTTTTCTCTTCTTGTATTCTTCCCTTCTGGCAGGAAAATTCTTAGCAATATGTACCATCTAATCACAATAATAACATTGATAAGAGGATAAATCATTTTCTCTTCTTTGACCTCTCTGAAATTTCTGGAATCTCTTTGGAGGGTGAGATTCTTTATCAAAGTGGGTAAATCTCTTTGGGGAATGAGATTCCTTATGGTGATGAGTATACTTTTGGAAATGAGACCTTTTCCTTCCTCCTTTAGCATGAGAAGCTAGGGATTCTTCTTCATCCCTTAATAATACTGCTTCTCTGTTAGCTACTCTTGCTTCTTCTTGAACAAATTCTTCCCAAAGACTGTCAGATTATAGTTTTTCCTTTCTGGCACAAATAGTTTGGATGAAGGCATCCCAAGGTATTATGAGACCATTTAGAGTTTCCATGATGACTTCATCTTCATCCAAGTTATCTCCAATTTCTTCTAACTGTTCTTTGAAATGAGTAACCCTAGATAAATAGTCTTAAATTATTTCTCCTTTCTGCATCTTTGTATTCTTGAGTTTGGTTCTCAAGTTCATCTTTCGGTTTATGTTATTTCCTTCATACAGTCTGGTTAGGGCATAAAACATATATTTTGGAGTATCTTTAGAAGGAACTTTAGGGGAAAAGTGATATTTAATAGAGTCTGCAATAATCCTTTTGGCACTAACCATATTGATCCAGCTGGATATTGATGGCCACCTGCCTATTCCACTTGGACCCCCACCATTGTTTCTTTCAATTTTTTAGTTTCCTTAATTGTAGTGCAATTTACTATTTTTGGCATTTTTTTGGGTCCTAAACTTCCGGAGCCGTTTTGTGTCCCTAAACGACGTTTTTTGGGCATCAAACATCGAGCAAATAATAGTTTGTTTCGGCCTCGATATTCATTGTTGGTAGTCATAGTCCTCATATAGATATTTCTAACGATATATCATGTGCATCAAACGGAGATAGTATGCCAAAGTTACGACCCCGGGAAATTGATATACCAATTTACCCCGATGGGCCCCATATTGTGGCGTTTCATTTCCTAGGGTTAGATTTTTGGATGTTTAGGGTTTCCATTGTTTATCAATAATATATAGGCCTTCTAGCCTCATTGTAACACAAAGTTCAGAGGCATGTAGCCACCACATCTCTTCTCAGAGATAAGCTACCAGTGCCCTAGCTAGTTTATTTCCATTCTGTCTGTAAACAAATTTCAGTTCTTGGATATTAATGAAATGAAGTGTTATTTTCGCTGCATCTTTGTATTCATGGTTATTTTTGTATTCTGTTGCATTCCTGCATAAATTCAAATCAGTGGTATCAGAGCGGTCTGTTCTTTCTTGATCCTTATTTGCATGTCCCTAACGAGGTCGGGGTATAAGGAGTTAGGGATCGATCAGGTTGAACCTTTGTAAGATCAACCTCACAAACCCTGACGACCGCCCATGGGGGACAAAAAGAAAGATGAGGGAGCAGAATATCCTATCAAAATATTGCTTGAGGTGGCCCTTGAAAAACAAAGGAACACGATGATGGATAACTTCACCCATATCCTTCAACGATTTCCCACTGGCAGTGCATCTACATCCAACAACCACTATGGAGGCGCAACCCCTTTTAAGGTACAAGTAAAATTTGACATTCACATATTTCATGGACAAATAAATGCAGACGACGTAGATAGATGGTTGAATCGATTAGAAGGATATTTCTCAGTTCATGAATTTTTCGACTAGGAGAAGATTATTTTTTCACTGCTCAAAGCCACCCCCCATGTCAAGGACTGGTGGGAAACCTATTGTGAGAAAAAGGATGAGGAGGAACCCTCTCTGTTCTCCATCATACCCACTTGGAATTATTTCCAAGATGCCATCAAGGAACAATATTATCCTGTGGGGAGTTATGAGGACAAGTACATACAATGCTACATTGCAGAAACAAAGGGATCAATATGTGCATGAGTTGGCGAATCTATTCCATACCCCGTGCACAAAGTTGGGTATCAAAGATTCAGAGAAACATTTGGTGTTTAAATGCCGCAGTTGTCTGCATAGATACATTCAGGAGGAAATGGAGTTTCTCAACATCTCCTCACTTGGTATGACATACCGGTATGATGCCAAGATTGAGCAGAAATTCAAACAGAATAAGTGAGACTTTGGATCTGCGAATCAAAAGCAAGTGAAAAGTGCCCCAAAATTGCATAACAAAGGACAAAGCCAAGACATGGAGGCTCAAGAAAACTTGACAAAGCTGCAAGAAAAGAACAACACCGTGAAGCTGAAGAAGGACATGGGAAAGTGGTGTGAGCTCCATAAGAGCTCCACTAACAAAACAAGTGAGTGTCAGGACAAACAGTCACTGGTGGTCGAGATGAGGGATTCTTAATCAGATGCATACTTTGACATTGAATTGGAACCCGAGAATGGGAATGAAAGAGGGAAGAAAATTATCGATGCGGAGCCCAATGCCACCGTTGCCACCACGAAGATCCAAAAGGAAGAACCAGAATATCTAGAGGAGGAGGAGCGCCTCTTCCACTGCCAGATGTGGGTAAAGGGTTCCCCGCTACAATTCATTTTCGACAATGGGAGCCAAACGAACCTCATTTAAGAGAGGTCGTGAAGTGGTTGGGCTTTCCAACCACAACACACCCACAACCGTACACCATCGGGTGGCTTCACCAAGCATGGGATCTTTGTGTCAGCCAACAATGTCACCTTCCCTATAGCATCAAACCCTTCACCGATGAGGTATTATGTGACATTTCTCCTCTTGATGTTTGTGATGTATTATTAGGCCAACCATACTTGTGGAAGTGACATGCTATGTATGAGTCTCAGCCTTGCACTCTTATTGTTATCTTGGGAAATAGGTTGTACATGATACGAAAGGTACTACCGCTTACCGCTATCTCTTTGGTTACTTCAAAACAATGCAATAAGCTCATTTCCAAAACTGGGAAGTTTGTTTTCTTGACGATCCACCCTCAGGGAAAGAAGAATATTGTGGCCACGACCTCCAGACAGGGCTCCTCCACACAACAATAACAAATGGACAAGGTCATGGAGGAGTATCGAGACATATTCACCTCACTCGCAGGGGTGACTCTGCACTGTCAGGTCAAGCAACCCATCGATCTGACCCCAGGTGCATCGTTTCCCAATGGACCAATCTATCGATGCTCTGTTCTGGAGAACAATGAAATCAAGAGGCAGATCCAGGAGTTGTTGCATAAAGGTCACATCCGACCAAGTTCATCACCCTATGGGAGCCCAATCGTATTGGTACAGAAGAAGGATGGGACTTGGAGACTCTGTATTGACTATAGGGTGTTGAACAAGATCACTGTCCAAAATAGGTACCCGATACCACAGATTGATGACCTTCTGGACCAACTCAAAGGGGAAAAATATTTTAGCAAGATCGACTTGAAGTCTGGGTATCACTAGGTACCAATCGAACCATCTGATGTGTGGAACACTTCCTTCAAAACCAAGGAGGGCCTTTTCAAATGGTTGGTCATGCATTTCAGGTTGACAAATGCTCCCACAACCTTCATGAGGTTGATGGAAAACATCTTGCAGCCATTCACCAACTCATTTGTAATAGTGTACTTGGATGACATCCTGATCTTCAACCAGACTTTGGAAGAGAACCTCCAACACATCCGATAGGTCCTCCAAACACTAAGGAAACACAAGTTGTGTGCCAATTTGGAGAAGTGCAGTTTTGGCATGACCCAGGTTCAGTATCTAGGATACATTATTGATGAGCGTGGGGTGCATGTGGATCCAACCAAGATCCAAGTTATCTAGGATTGGTTAGCCCCGACCACTCTAACAAAACTTCGAAGCTTTCTGGGTCTTGCTAATTTGTACCACAAGTTCGTGTTGGGATTCTCTCATATCACTTGGCCCTTGAGTCAAGTGACCAAAGGGGGAGCGAAAGAAACATTATTTTGGTCGAAATCTCAACAGAAGGCATTCGTAGAATTGAAACAACACCTATGTTGTTCCCCAATGCTCACATTACCAGACTTGCAACAACCATTTGAGATCGAGACAAATTCCTATGACTATGCTATTGGGGAAGTTCTTACTCAACAGAGGCATCCAGTGGCATAACATAGTGCGACACTATCTGAGACAGTGTGAAAGTATCCCACTTATGAAAAATAAATGTATTCCATTGTGCAGGGTTTTCGAAAATGGAAGCATTACATTTTGGGGAAGGAAACAATCATCCACACAGACCACTGACCCTTGCAGTTCATACAAACACAAGGGAAGTTGTAGAATGATCTCCATCAGAAGTGGTCCACATATCTGCAACAGTTTCATTTGAACATTAATTATAGGAAGGGCAGCACAAATAATGTTTCAGATATCCTCAGTCGACCACTGATTGTAGCGATAACCACCATGCTCAACTCTTGTGGGCACGAGACTTCTGATTGGCCACTTCTCTACAAGAGAAACCCATAATTCAACCACACATAGAAGACTCTCTTGGAGGGTAACCAAGTTCAAAATTTTCACCTCCAGGATGCACTACTATGTCACCTGGGACACCTTTGTGTTCCTTCAAGTGAGCGTGCCAGGATGATTTGGGAAGCGCACTACAGTACGACTGCTAGGAATTTCGGGGTCGAGAAAATAGTGGCAGTACTGTAGAAGTATTTATATTGGCCAAACCTTCGAAATGATATCGGGAAGTACATCAGATCCTGCACTACCTATTCTATTGCCAAACTGACCATCAAGAAGAAAGGCCTCTATACTTCGCTACCTACCTGTATTCAACCTTGAGAATCCATATCCATGGATTACATGTTGGTCCTTCCTTCTACTAAGCATGGAAATGATTGTTTTTTTGTGGTCTTCGACAGATTCTCGATGATGACAATTATGGCAGCCTACAAGAAGAGTATCACAATAGAAGCCACTACTAAACTCTTCTTTGAATGAGTGTGGGTACACTTTGGGATCCCACAGTCTATCATCTCAAATCGGGACAACAGGTTCCTCAGTAGATTTTGGTCCAGGCTCAGGTCAATGTTGGACACCAAGCTCACCAAGTCCACAAATTTCCATCCCCAAACTATTGGCCAGAGAGAGGTCGTCAACAGGATGATCATACACATTTTGTGCATGTACAACTCAAAGAATCCACGCACATGGGATGAGAGCCTCCCCCATGTACAACATATCTATAACTGGGCCCTCCACATCTCAACCAACCACATCCCCTTTCAGGTGGGCTTCAGATTCCAACCACTATGTCCCATGGACGTAGCCATGCCCTTTGCAGCTACTCTGGCTGATTTAGCTCATGTCCAGTATGAAGCTTCCAAGGTGAACAACTTCATTGAGAACATTCATCACATTCACCAATAGGTTCATGACATATTGGAAAATGCCAATGCTAAGTACAAGCAACGACATGATCATCATCGAGTGCAACACATCTTCCAGGTGGGGGACAAAGTGTGGCTACATTTGCAGAAGGAGCACCTCGTTGGACCCCACCACAATCTTCACCCACTCCGATATGGGCCATACACTATCACCAAGGATGTAGGGGACAATTCCTTCAAGCTCATTCTTCCACCATTCCTTGGTCTCCACCCATTTTTCAATGTGGACCTCCTTCGACCCTACTTTCCACCTCTACTGGACACATCCGACAGGGAAAAACAACTCACACCAACATAGTTAAATCCAGACTACATGGAACAAGCCAAAAATGATCGGATTATGGAAACACAGATCAAGAACACCCACCAACAGAGGATCCATCTATATCAAATTTTCAAAGAAGGTCAACTCCTTCACTAGGGCAAGTGGCTCACTAGGGATCAAATTCAACATAAGTTTCCTCACCTCATGGAGGAACTCAATGCAATGGGGACCATTGCTTCCTAAGGGGGGAGGAATGATCCAGGTGGATATTGGTGGCCACCCGCCTATTCCACTTGGACCCCCACCATTGTTTCTTTCAATTTTTCAGCTTCCTTAATTGTAGCACAATTTACTATTTTTCGCAGTTTTTCAGGTCCTGAACTTCGAGAGCCGTTTTGGGGCCCTAAACGACGTTTTTTGGGAATCAAACATCTGACGAATGCAAGTCCATTTCGAACTCGATATTCGTTGTCGATAGTCGTATTCCTCATATAGATATTTCTAATGATGTATCAAGTGTGTCAAATGAAGATAGTATGCCAAAGTTACGACCCCAAGAAATTGATGTACCAATTTACCCCGATGGGGCCCATATTGTGGCATTTCATATCCTAGGGTTAGGTTTTTGGATGTTTAGGGTTTCCATTGTTTATCAATAATATATAGGCCTTCTAACCTCATTGCAACGTAGAGTTCATAGGCCTATATCCGCCACATCTCTTCTTAGAGATAAGCTACCAACACCCTAGCTAGTTTATTTCCATTCTGTCTGTAAACAAATTTCAGTTCTTCGATATTAATGAAATGAAGTTTTATTTCCGCTGCATCTTTGTATTCATGGTTATTTGTGTATTCTGTTGCATTCCTACATAAATTCAGATCACATATCCTTCTTGTACTTTGTTTTTGGCTACATCTTCTTCGGGTTCTGGTACATTTTCCTTTATGAATTTTGCAAGGTCATTCTCTTCACGAATGAGTGCAATCTTGTACTTCTAGGAACATAATTTTTCCACACCTTCTAACTTGTCAACAATCTCGGTGCTTACAGACATCTTGACCTAGAGCTGGGAAAATGACCAAAAAAAAAAAGTGCTTAGAAATTGAGTTTGAACTTACCATGAGATGCACTGGGCTAATGCGAGTAGGCTGGAGTTGTCTATTTTCAGAAAATCCAGAATTTACCCCTTAAAACTGAACCTGTGCAAATCTGGACTGGTACTTTTGGTACTGGTTCTAGTTTCCTGGTTTTCTAGTACCAGTCAAAACTAGGGCTTCAATTTCTGAACGCTCTAGCCACTGAAAATGTGCACTCAAGCTTCCAAGTGATGTGTTAGGCTAGGGTGCACTTCCCTAGTTGTTTTTTAGTAAGAAATTATCTTCCTGTAAAATACCTAATTTTCTTGTACGACAACAATGGCATTTTTGGTAACCCAATGAAAGGTGCTCTATTTAGTCAAGCTCTGATTCCATGTTAAATTTAGAGCTTCTATTAAGTTCTTTTCAATTTACTAGACAATAATAGCATAAGAATGGTCACTGAAAGAAACACAATCACAAGGTACACAACATTTTATCTTGGGAAACCATCATGGGAGAGAAAACCCAGCAAAAAAATCCTCAATAATAGATTACCAATACAATGCCAAGACTAAAGACCAAAACACTAGAGAATATCCAAGACTAAGTAATGTGCATCTCTCTCTTTTTTCTTGCAACTACAACTACCTACAAAAATTGCATAGTAGATGAGTGACTAAGTGAGTGAATGAATGAGGCACCATCCTCTCTTATTTATACTGAGTGGTGCTAGGGTTGTGTCTCTTCACCAAGCAGGGTTGAATTCTTCCAATAGTGGTTAAAACCACTTTAACAATCCCTAGGGGCTAACTTCTCAAATACCACCATGTAGGTATGGTTTGACCAATCCACAAAAGGGGATTTGGTCATACATAAGTCCCGACATGATCAATCCACAAAAGGGTATTGATCTACATGATAATAACTCAATTGTAATTAGAATATTCTTCGGAGTTACAATATTTCAACAAAATAGGTGACCTAAGGGTGAGCCCATTCACCAACCTGGGACGCTTACCCTTAACCTTGCTTGAGACAAATTGTCTCATAGGTGTGTGCCCCTTGGTCTTCCCAAAAATTTCTCCACCCATAAGTCTTAGCTGAATTTTCAATGGGTGTGCGTCGCTATCATGGTCAACTTCATCTTTTGTCTTGGGCACTCGAGTCAATCTAGTGTCTACACTTCAGTCTATTTTCCTGGATGGAATTTGTGACACTCCTTGTGTCTCATTGGGAAAATTCCCTTGGCATGTGACTAACTCATGGAGTTCTACCAACGTTTGTTTGGTTTAGACTCCCTTGGTTATCACACAAGGCCTTCAAGTTACCCCATCGTTCCAACATTCGGTTTCATGGGCACGCTCCTTGGTGACTTGTTTGTTCCCCAAATTTCATTGGTTTGTTGAGGGTGCCCATGGTATCCATGGGGCACTCATTTTTCCACACTATCCCTCAAGTTTCTTCACTTAACTTCCATGATTGCAAGTATATGTAGGGGAATTTGTCTTAATGGAACATTTGTCCATCCTGTCACAGGCCTCGTGAGCCTATGGTCGGGTGGAAAAATCACCTGAAACTCCCAATCATCGTGCGACACCAACGTGTTTCATCCAGTGGCTAGACCAGATCGAATTACTCAACCTGGTCTATGCCTTCACTTAAATATGTTATTTCACTTACGTTGAGTGTAATGTACCTCAATTTCACCATTTTTTTTTTTTTTGTATGCAACATTAATCTCCTGTTTCGTTTTTTTAAGTTTAACGATAAAGGGAAAGTACTCTTCCTTTCTATTATAATTTTGATGAGATAACTTCAGTTCTTCTTCTCTCGCGACATCCCTTTTATATCAGTTTAGTAATTCATGAAAGACTGTAGTAATTACCTAAGGTCTCAAACCTATTCATCTCAATACATAAAATGTATCTTTATAGTTTTATACTTAGGACCTGTAGCCATACCTTCTCTCTAGACATGATATTTCTATGTTCGCGCACAATCCTAAGTATTACAATTTTAACATATTGTAATTACCAGGTATACAATTCAAGGGATCGAGATTATATTCCAGGGATGGAAGTTCGTGGTCTAACAATCGACGCTTGGCATCATTGTATAGTTGGGTTAAAATAACATGGTTCCTTTAAGAATTAATTGTGATTAGTAAAGGATTACCCCATCTCTTTGCTACAGGTGTTCGGTTAACGAGATCCCAACTACATCCTTACTGAAACAAGAGGTTAACTATAAGGCAGCAATTAAGAAACACATCCTTCCTAGTCATGTCACGAAGTAGTTAAGTGAACTTCACATTTGATGTGTAGCATGGGAGGGAAGGTGTAATTGTCAGCGAGAGTTAAATCTCTACGACTAGTCATTAATGGAGGTCTTATAGGTACAATTTTAGATGGTCCCTTTCTATCCCTCCTCCAGTCAAATGTGCCCACTCGGCTCCCCCATCAAGTGGCCCAACCAACCCTTGTACCTTCAGCATTAACTTAGCCTCGTAAGGTTCCTCTTAGGGTTAAACAAACTTTCCTGTGTTATTGTGAGACCCTCCATTTGGTTCTGTGTATCACTATCTTTAGCAAGCGACATTGGCGTCTTGGATCACTTCTCAGTGGCAGGTAGTGTAGTCTGTCTTTCCTGGCAAGGGTTTTAACTTGAGACAATTTTTTAATACTAGGATCGTTTAAAAGAAAACGTCACAGAGAAAGCGATGTTCTATATCTCCTGTTATACATCTTTGAGTTAATTTTTTTTTTTTTCCTTTAACGTTATCCGTGGCTATTCTTGGCCTTTCCTCTTCCCGAGGAAGTGGTGACATTCGGTCGTATTCTTTCTCAGTCCTTCTAAAGGTCTCGGTACTCCACCGTAATCATTTGTGTATGGATCTATGCCTAGGTTTTTGTAACTTCTTAATACCGTGAGTTTCCCTCCCGACCCTCTATTGGTGGAACTTGAGGCCTGGTCTTAAATCCTTCGATCGACTATGTGAGACTTTAATTGGAAAGAAAACTCTTTCTAAGTATATATCATAAAACAATGTGGGTTTTGGTTTCTCAATTTTTCAGAAGACGAGTATATGAGGTTCAATAAACCATTAGCTATGTCTTATGCATATACTGTGTTCACGAAGGATATTACATCCCACCCGATGCCTTTGGTAAAGACCTCTATTTTTTCAAATCTTTCTTCAACAAAAATAAAAATACGTCCTAATGCTTGGGTTCAAAAAGGGATTCTTTCCATTATCGAGATTCTGCGATTATTGTGAGTGCTTTGGCTTCAGTACTAGGTTACCTCTGTAGTTACGACTAGTTAAAGTTACCTCGGGTAATTGCTTCAGGATGTATTAAACATTTAACTACAATATCTTTATTACAAGTTATGTTTTCATAGTGTCTTCGATCTACCTGTATAACATGTTTTGCACAGTTTGTATGTTGAATAAATTAGTATTGTTGAATATTCTGTTTATGAGAAAAATAGATTTAAGGTTTGATATCACGCTAATGATGGGACCCCGTTGATGCGAGGTACCCATCAGGAATACCTGGACTACTTTCCCTTGGATCGGGACATTTACTCAACCAGAAACATGACAAGAGCAGGGCTCCATACTCCAACCATGAGTTAAGTGTTAATTTTAAATTCTGTTTCCTTTATTTACGGTTATGTTGTGGCTTCTCGTTATTTTATTCTCATGTGTATTACTAATGATTACAATGATGAATCTTTCTTACAGAGGGGTCAAATCCATGATACTCTAGAGGCTGGTCCCTATCGTTCGCACGAAAGGTATTCTGGTTCCATGCACGGTACCCCTTAGGCTTAGCCTTTCGAGTTTACTAGCACTGAGGGCCAAGGCTATGTCCTGTCCTTATTACTTTAAAGAATTTTCGTCCCAAATTTTGTATCGGTTGGTTAAGGGTATGCCCTAAATTATCTTAATACTTTCGTACAAAAAAAAAGAATGCAAATATTGTGTCTGGTTGGATTTGTAATATAATTTTAAAAGGGTTTAATCCCCGACCATTCCTTTTCCTATTTTCGTGTGAAGTCGAAAATTACTAGAATAGTGAAATTTAGTCCCATCTATGGTATATCATGGTTTTTTTTGTAATATCTAGACAAACATTCTTTTTGAAGTAATACAATCATCATATAATGAGTTTATTCAGCTGTGGATATTTATGAAAAGTAAACAAGTTCCGCACTTTCATTTTCTGGGTTTATCATATTCCTTTATATTTCTAAATCTGGTTTTGTATTACAGGTATTGAATTCATTTGTTGGGTTATTCTATTTATTTTTCTAGAATTCTTCTTATTATTTGTTATTCAGTCATTCCAAGTATGATTTTCCACTCATGGTAGTATAGTAGTAAACCTAGTACAGTAGTATGTGTGCCTAAGGACTTGATTACTACTAGAAGTATGTTGTTGTATTCATAACTTCCAGGTTTCACTCATCATTATAAGTAATTTATAACTATATACAGGAAATCTTATTCCAGGTATAAAATTAGCATTGGTAGGGCTTTAACTTGAGTCCCATTCCATCCATTCGTAATTTGACTTGTTAATTAGTTACATAATTATTTCATGAAATTCCTATACTTGTAGGATTTCGTCCCGGTTTAGGGTTTTTGACTGTACTGGTTGGAAACAATAAAAAAATGAAATACATTTGTCTGCATATGAACTTATAACAGATCAAAGACTTCCAGAATTTGTATTTGTTTCTATGTGATTACTTTATTCCTGTATACAAGATGACCCTGTCTTGCCATGATTAATATAATACACACTGGCTTTGCCACGCAATTTACTATTTACATGTTGTTCCTACCATAGACATATTACTCAAGTGTTTTATTAGTCTAATCATAAAAAATAAATAACATTGTTCCTATAATAGGAGCTTGTTGTTATACTATAGGTGTAGTCTCTAATCAACGGAATTATTTCCACTAGAAATCTACAACAATTCTATAGTTTCATCTAACATACATGAAAGTAGGGTAATCATCTAGAATAGAAAATGTATACAATCATTTCAATGGAAAAAATACGATAAGAGGAAAGTAGAGTAACATATTTGGATAAACGCGGGGATAACAAAAGGAACAACCACATTCCTCCCAACCTTAGAACAGGGCAGTCAAACCACTTGTCCTATTCACCCCCTAGCCTGACTATGAATCCATGAGGGCTAACTCAGAATTTCATCCTCATCAAATGCCTTCCCACTTCACCAATCTTCTCATTGCCTCACACTCAGCAAGTAGTGTTCATAATAGCAAGAAAATATCAAATTTTCCTTAGCATACTCGACAGCGTCCTGCTTCCTCACATATGCTATATATCCAAGATAAATCTTGCCTAGGTATTTTCCCTCCCTTGGGAATTTTCGTAGCTTTCCAAATCCCTGATTTTCAGGGGCTGCCAATGGCCAAATTCCTGATTTCCCACTTGTAACAATCATCCCTGAGGTAGTTCCAACATGTTCCCCACTCATGGAGTCATGGTCAGTTGATTTCAACATGGTTGTTCCATTTGTCCTCCTGCAATTAATTATAGAATATTCCATATCATACAAGTGTCATAGTTAAGTAGTTAGTTGGTTCAACTCAGGTCTTTTCCCAATAGTCATAAATCAATAATTATAATTTTTCAAATTCGAAATTTAGAATTTCCATAAATGGCAAAAAAAATTCAAATTTGAATTTACTAAAAGCAAAATAATTTTCTAACAAATTTGAATTACAAAAATACTTTGTTTTTGGGGATGTCAAATCCTATCCCCCTTCAATAAAACACTGTCCTCAGTGTTCATTCCTTTCTTGGAACAGGATTGGATGAGATTTCCGCAAATCTCCCTCCAACTCCCAAGTGGCCTCCTCAGTACTAAAGTGCTTCCATTACACCTTTACCTAAGTGATGACTCTATTTCGAAGTGCTATTTATCTCCGGTCCAGAATGCACAGGAGTTCCACCTGGAACTCGCCTTCTAGTTCTACTTGCACCAAGTTCCAATCGATCATGTGAGTAGGGTCATGAACATACTTTTTCAATAGAGAAACATGAAATACGTTATGAATTTTTAGATTAGCTGGAAATGTAAGTTGGTATGCTACGGGTCCAATTCAATCTAGTATCTCGAAAGGCCCACAAAACCTGAGTGCCAGCTTGGCACAGTTCCCGAGTTTGAGTGAACTCTTTTGGGCTTTAACTTTTAAGTACACATGATCTCCCACTTGAAATTCCAAGTGTCTTCTTTTCTGGTCTACATAGCTCTTTTTCCTGTCCTGTGCCTCTTTTAAGTTCTGTTGTACCTTCCTTACCATATTCTCCATTTCATGGAGCATCTCTGGTCCAACCATGATTCTGTCAACCGGGTTATCCCAACTAATTGGAGTCGTACACTTTCTGTCATATAGTACCTCGAAAGGGCTTAACTTAGCCGAAGTTTGGTACCCATTGTTATATGCAAATTCTACCAAGTGTAGGTAGTCTTCCCACCTGCTTGGTTTTGTTCTCACATACATGTGGAGCATATCCTCCATGATTTGGTTTGTTCTTTCGGTATGTCCATCCATTTGCGGATGATAACTCGTACTGAAATTCAAATTAGTATTTATCCCTGCAAATAATTCCTTCCAAAAGGAAGATGTAAATTTCACGTCTCTATCTGAAATCACCATTTTAGAAATACCATGCAGTCTAAAGATTTCTTTCATAAATATTTTAGCGATATTTATAGCTTTAAAAGTAGACTTTATAGGAATAAAGTGTGCAGAATTACTGAGTTTATCGATTACAACCATAATAGAGTCATTCTGTTTCTGAGTTTTAGGAAAACCTGTAATAAATTCCAGGGATATGGTCTCCCATTTCCATTCTAGTACTAGCAATGGTTGTAGTAGGTCGGTTGGATGCTGGTGTTCGACCTTTACTTGCTGTCAATCTTGGCACCTCACCAAGTATTATGTTGTTTTGCCCTTCATATTAGGCCAATAAAATAGTTTTCTAAGTGTTGTTATCATTTTCTGGTATCTTGGGTGGCCAGAATACGGTTTCTTATGCACCTCATCCAAGACTGCTATCTTTAATTCTGTTGAATTTGTTATATAAATTTTGTTTTTAAATCGTAATAGTCCATTTTTGTCGATACTCAGATCTAGTTTATCTGAGATTGCGGTATTGTTTTGTGATTCTGCCATTAATTTAGTGTAACTTTCATCGTGAATCCCTGTTGTTCTTATTCTCTGTTCCAGGTCACTTTCTTCTCTACTGACATTTATTTCGAATAGTCCATGGACTCTTCTGCTTAGGGCATCTGCTACCTTATTTTCCTTACCCTTGATGTGTCTTACCTCAAAGTCGAAGTCGATCAAGAAGGATAGCCATCTTGCTTTCCTTGCATTAGGATATGGTTGACTAAACACATATTTCAATCCGCTATTATTTGTTAGTAATAGAAATTTTCTGCCCCTTATGTAGTGTCGCCACATTTTTAAGGTGTGTATTATTGCTGCCAATTCTAAGTCATGAGTGACATAGTTTCGCTCATGTTCTTTTAATTTCCGCAAATTACGTGTCCTTCCTGAGTTAGGACACCACTTAGTCCTTCTTTACTCACATTGACACAGATGGTAAAGTCTTTATCTAGGTTTTCTATCTTCAAGATGGGTGAGGTTGTCAATAATTCCTTTAGCTTCTTAAAACTATCTTCACACTTCTGTGACCAGTTAAACTTGATCCCTTTCTTTTGTGATGACGTGATAGGGAAGGATATTTTGGAAAACCCTTCTATAAATTTGTGATAATATCTGGTGATTCCCGTGAATGATCGGATATCTGCTACATCCTTAGGTACCAGCCATTCCATGATGGATTTTATTTTCTCAGGGTCTACAACAATGCCTTTTGCTGAAATTACATGTCCTAGATAATGTATTTCCTTTTGATAAAAGTCACACTTATCAAATTTGTCATACAGTTTGTGTTTCCTCAATGTTTGCAGAACTATTCTTAATTGTTCTTCATGTTCTTCCTCTGTTTTGGAATATACCAGAATATCGTCGATAAATACTACTATGAACTTGTCTAATTACGGACTGAAAATACTATTCATCAGGCACATAAATGTGGCTGGTGCGTTAGTGAATCCGAAAGGTATGACTATGAATTCCTAGTGCCCATATCTTGTTCAAAAAGTTGTTTTTCTTATATCTTCATCCCTTATCCTAACTTGATGATAACTGGATTGTAAATCCAATTTGGAAAAGATCTTGGCCCCACCTACTTGATCAAACAGGTCATTTATCCTAGGTAAGGGGTACTTGTTCTTAATAGTCATTTTATTCAATTATCTATAATCGATACAAAGTCTTAAAGTACTGTCTTTCTTTTTCACAAAGAGGACCGATGCCCCCCATGGTGAAACACTCGGTCTGATATACTCTTTGTCTTACAGTTCCTGTAATTGTATTTGTAATTCTGTCAATTCTGGTAAACTCATTCGATAAGGTGCTTCTGAGATAGGGGTTGAACCAGGTAGTAGGTCTATGGAGAAGTCCATTTCCCTTCTAGGAGGTAATTTCAGTATCTCATCCACAAACATGTCTCTGAATTCACGTAGGACAACAAAGTCTTCTAACTTTGGCTTATCTTCTTTTTCTAACATATTCGTTACTTGGATGGCATAAACTTAACATCCCTTTCTCATACATTTCTTGAATTGCATCGCTGAAACTTGTCGAACTGATACAGGTTTTGGTATACCTTGGTTTGTTCTAATAGTGCCATAATCGTCTTTAAATTTAAGTGTCTTTGTATAACAATCTAGTACTGCTTTGTTCTTTTCCAACCAATCCATTCTGATAATCATATCATAAGATCCTAGTGGTAGGATGCTCAGATTTGTTCTTATGTTCTGACCATCTAAGATGAACTCGAAATCAGAAATAAAGTCAACTACTTTCCTTTTAGTTCCTGTTCCTAGTTGTACCAACCATGATTGTGCGTGCTTTAGTTTCTTAAGTTTATTTGACTCTACTACATCAAGAGTAATATAACTTAACGTAGATCTAGGGCCAATTAAAACAGAAATTTGAGTGTTATTGATTTTTCCTTCGATTTCTACCACAGAGGACTGGTGGTCATCTTATCGACCATCTATGGTTGCATTAATCCGATGCAGGTTTCTTCCTACATCACCCGCCATCAAAGCTTCCTACAGATTATGAACAATAGTTCTATTTGCTATGCTTAAACATGGATAGTTCCTCCTGATATGAGGTTCTCCACATTCCCAACACTTTAGCTGGTTCCCGGGGGTTGTCCCTGAACTTCTTTGTTCCCAGGTTTACTGGTTTACCGCCTCCTTGTGTGCTTGGATGTCTTGAGTGAAAATATTTTCTAGGAAAGATTTTTTTTGCATTCCCATACAGACCTGGCTGGTAACCCTTCTTCCGCTGGTTCATTATGTCTTGTTTCTTATCCTTCCAAGCTTTGGGAAATTATGCCCACTGTTTGAACTGGTCATAGCACATCCGTGCTTTCTAGAATACTTCTCTCAAGGATTTGGGCTTGTCAAACTCAATTCTGTCCCGGTAGGATTGTGGTAAACAACTTAAGAATTGTTGGATTTTTACCTTGTCCTCCCAGATGTAAGGTATGAACCTGAGTAGTTCCAAAAATTTGTTTATAAGGTCCTCCATCGTCATATTTCCAAGTCGTAACTCATAAAATTATTTCATCTTCCTTTCATAGTATCTTTGATAAAGATATTGTTTCTTGAAATACTTCTTAAAGTCAAACCATTCCATCTATTTCTCCTTTAGGCCCTTGGCCAATTTCAGATCTTACCACCAAATGTTGGCCTTCCCTTTCAGGTTGTAGATGGCCATTTTGACCTTCATATTACTGGAGTAGTTGTAGATATGGAAGTATTTTTTGATGTCTAACAACCATGCCTCAACTTCTTCTCTTGTTCTAGATTCTCCATCAAAGGTAGCTGGTTTAATCTTTTTAAATTCTCCTTCAAGGTGGTCCACTTGTTTTCTTTTTCTGTCTGCTTTAGTTTTTTCCTCAACTGAAGGCGTACATTCAGATGAACTGTCTCCTTTATCTGTTTCAGGCCCAAAATTCTTGGAGGCCCTTTTGTTGACCTCTTCGTCGTGGTTATCGTCCTTTGGGATTTTCTTGGTCACTATACTGCATAGTAGGACTTCATTTATCTCTTGTTGTTCCTTATGTGATTTATTTAGTTTATCGTTGTCGACTTTAAAAACCTGTAGTTCAACAATAAATTTCCTCATTGTTTCCAACACTTCCATGGGTGAGCTTCCATCACTGTTCTGTCTTGGATCTCCAGGAGGTCTCTGCTTCAGATTTCCTTCCATCCTGATTTCTGCATCGTCCTGAGCTGCCATAATTAACACAAAACATAAAAGGGCTTTATGTCTAAAACAATAAAGGTTTATTAGTTTTGCATAAATCGAAATATATACTAAGCAAGTAATGTGGCCTTGTTCAGGCCCAATGTTGTAACTTTTTCTCTGATACCATATGTAATGTACCTCAATTTCGCCATAATTTTTTTTTTTGTATGCGACATTAATCTCTCGTTTCATTTTTTTAAGTTTAACAATAAAGGGAAAGTACTCTTCCTTTCTGTTATAATTTTGATGAGATAACTTTAGTTCTTCTTCTCTCACGAAATCCCTTTTATATCAGTTTTTTAATTCACGAAAGACTCTAGTAATTACCTAAGGTCTCAAACCTGTTCATCTCTATACATAAAACATATCTTTATAGTTTTATACTTAGGGCCTGTAGCCCTACCCTTTCTCTAGACATGATATTTCTATGTTTGCGCACAGTCCTAAGTATTACAATTTTAACATAGTGTACTTACCAGGTATAAAATTCAAGGGATCGGGACTATATTCAAGGGATGGAAGTTCATGGTCTAACAACCGACGCTTGGCATCATTGTATAGTTGGGTTAAAAAACATGGTTCCTTTAAGAATTAATTGTGATTAGTAAAGGATTACCCCGTCCCTTTCCTACAGGTGTTCAGGTAACGATATCCCAACTACATCCTTACTGAAACAAGAGGTTAAATGTAATGCAGCAGTTAAGAAACACATCCTACCTATTCATGTCAGGAAGGATTTAAGTGAACTACACATTTGATGTGTAGCATGGAAGGGAAGGTGTAATTGTCAACGAGAGTTAAAGCTCTGTGTATATTCATTAATGGAGGTCTTGTAGGTACGAGTTTAGATCCCTTTCTCTCCCTCCTCCAGTCAAATATGCCCACTTGGCTCCCCCATCACGTGGCCTGACAAACCCCTATACCTTCAGCATTAACTTAGCCTCGTAAGGTTCCTCTTAGGGTTAAACAAACGTTTATGTGTTATTGTGAGACCCTCCATCTAGTTTTGCATGTCACTATCTTCAGAAAGCGAGACTGGCATATTGGATCGCTTCTCGGTGGTAGGAAACGTAGTCTGTCTTTCATGGTAAGGGTTTTAACTTGAGACAATGGTTTAATACTAGGATCGCTTAAAAGAAAACGTCACAGAGAAAGTGATGTTCTGTATCTCCTGTTCTACATCTTTGAGTTAAGTTTATTTTTTATTTTTTTTCCTTTAACGTTATCTATGGCGATTCTTGGCCTTTCCTCTTTCTAAGGAAGTGGTGACATTCAGTCGTATTCTTTCTCAGTCCTTTTGAAGGTCTCAGTACTCCATCGTAATCCTTTGTGTATGGATCTATGCCTAGGTTTTTGTAACCTCTTACTATCATGACTTTCCCTCCCGACCCTTTATTTGTGGAACTCGAGGCCTGGTCTTAAAACCTTCGAGTGACTATGTGAGACTTTAATTGGAAAGAAAACTCTTTCTGCGTATATATCATAAAACAATGTGGGTTTTGGTTTCTCAATTTTTCAAAAGACGAATATATGAGGTTCAATAAACCATTAGCTAAGTCTTATGCATATACTATGTTCACGAAGGCTATTACATCCCACCCGGTGCCTTTGGTAAAGACCTCTATGTTTTCAAATCTTTCTTCAACAGAAAGAAAAATACGGCCTAACACTTTGGTTCAAAAACAGATTCTTGCCATTAGCGGGGTTATGCGATTATTGTGAGTGCTTTGGATTCAATACTAGTTTACCTCTGTAGTTACGGCTAGTTAAAGGTACCTCGGTTAATCGATTCGGGATGTATTAAACATTTAGCTACAGTATCTGTATTACAAGTAATGTTTTCACAGTGTCTTTGGTCTACCTGTATAACATGTTTTGCACAGTTTGTATGTTGAAAAAATTAGTACTGTTGAATATTCCTTTTATGAGAAAAATAGATTTAAGGTTTGATATCAAGCTAATGATGGGACCCCATTGATTTGAGGTACCCATCAGGAGTACATGGACTACTTCCCCTCAGCTCGAGACATTTACTCAACCAGAAACGTGACAAGAGCAGGGCTCCAGACTCCATCCATGAGTTAAGTATTCATTTTAAATTTCGTTTCCTTTATTTACGGTTCTGTTGTGGCTTCTCATTATTTTATTCTCATGTGTTTTACTAATGATTTCAATGATGAATATTTCTTACAGAGGGGTCAACTCCATGAGACTTTGGAGGCCGGTCACTATCGTCAGTGCGAAAGGTATTCTGATTCCATGCACAGTACCCCTCAGGCTTAGCCTTTCAAGTTTACTAGCACTGAGGAACAAGGCTATGTCGTGTCCATATTACTTTAAAGAATTTTTGTCCCAAATTCTGTATCGTTTGGTTAAGGGTGTTGTAACAGATATCAAAATTGACTGGCTGCCCAAGGCATGAAGAAGGCATTTCAAGGATCTTGTGTATGTGGGAACAGTTGATATATCTGGAGCCATACAAAAGCAAGTAGTATTTACATACTCTGAAGAGGATAGAGAAGTATTGATGAAAGAGATCGATGGAGAGCGACGTCTGGCATTGGATCCTGAGGTGGAACAAGCAATAGGATTTCTCCATGTAATTGATTTGATTGCTTCTGGAGGAAAGGTTATTATTGGTCACAACTGCATGTTAGATTTTGTTCATATCCATAGCAAATTTATTACTCCCCTGCCACAAACTGTGGTTGAATTTGTTGCTTCTCTCCACAAGCAATTTCCGCACATTATTGATAAAAAGTACCTTCTCAAGTCAGCACCAACCTTACAATCTTTGATCAAAAATAAGAGCACAAGTCTATCACTTTCTTTCACCCACATGTGTGGAGGCATTGCTTGTACTTAGAAAACTCTCAATGTTATCACAAATCCTAGTGTTAAGGTTGTTATTCCGACTGAATTACAAGGTACACAAATGGGAATTCTGGTGCAAAGCATGAAGCAAGATATGATGCTTTCATGACTGGGTGCATATTTGCACAAGCTTGTAATCATTTCGACATTGATTTCACCAACGGATTTAGCTATGGCTGTTCAACTTCAGAAATATGTGAATCTTCTTTATCTTCGCTGGATCAATTGTGTTGTTCTTGACTTAACGACAAGAGGGGATGCAACGGAGTCTAGACCTATGGCTCGAGGTCGTGACCGTCCAAAGCTTGTATCCAATAATCTAGTGCTCGTTTGGGGCTTTCGAGCTGGATACAACTACAGTGATTTGAGAGGCTTGGTGTCTGGTTTACTGGGAACAACATCCTCCATCACTGGAATTTTCTTCTTGGATGAGAGCTCTGTGGTCATTCATTTTTGTAATGAGCAAGTTGCCACTGAATTTCTTCACATAATGGAAAATACAATGGCAGTGAGCAATGATCTTTTATCATCTCAGAAACCCTTAACCACACTATTAGAAGCTGGAGGCACAATAGCAGCAGCAAGCTATGGTACATATGAACAAATATGCAAGTCTTCTCTATCCAAACTGCTCTTTGTAGAGCAAGTTGAAGCATTAGCAATAAGCGGAATTCTACTCGTCGCTCTAGCATTGATAGTGGGTATTGTTCTCTATTACAAGAAACTCCGCAATGTCGTGAAAAATGAACCACCAGGGGAAAACTACAGCTACAGTATTTTTGCTTCAATCAATGCAGGAATTGACATGGCGATGGTCCCTTTTAACTTCCAAACTTACATCTCTAGTGAACTCGAGTGTGGTCTCCATGAACCGAATAGACGATGCAGTTAGGAGGATTCTAAGAGTCAAATTCGTCACTGATTTGTTTGAGCACCCCACAACAGACCGTGCCTTGTTGGGCATGGTTGGTAATCTTGTGCATAGAGAGCTGGCCAGAGAAGTTGTACGCAAGTCTCTCATTCTCTTGAAGAATGGGAAAATGCCTGGAAAGCCATTATTGCATCATCGAAAAGATTTCAAATCTGCGGCCGAAATTGCTACAGAGAAAATATCGTTCGAAACAATTCAACCATCCGAGAATTTTGATCTTTGGTGTCATTTGTGTCATTTTCCGTATAAAAACAAAGTGCTGGGACATGGAAATATGTTTGTAAACTTTGAATTGGACCATATCTCTCGACACCAAGATCGTTACACTCGTAATCTTGCATGTCAAGGATTTCACAGCACAATTGTACATTATCCTATCTAGTCCCGGAAAGAGATTCCAAATAGTTGCGCGAATCCAAATGATGTCGTAAAATTTCTTGGGAAATAGCTTCTTCACGCCGATCGCTCGAATGCAATGCCTCGTTGGTTGCATGCATTAGGGTTTCACGTGGACGTGAGGCAAATTAGGGTTTTGATTAGAAATTTATGCGCGTTGAAGAAAGCCAAGAGTCGTTACTCTAAAAACAAACCTTGTCTAGACTGGCAGAGAAAGAGGTTAGTGAATAATCATAGAAACAGAGCATGGTTCAGATTGGAAGAGGCAGAGAATCGTCCTAAGAAGGCAGAGAGACGTTTTTTTTTTTTATATACGCTAGAAATGCCCAGACAGATGGACAGAATAGTAGGATTGCACACAGGATACCTACCGTTAGAAACATGTTGCTTCATTATTCGACCCATTCTGCTGAGAGACTGCAGCAGGTTGATACACGAAACCCCGACTCTGAACCCACAGAAGGGATTAATCATTGCCACCAATGCGCGTTGCCTCTGAGAATCTGTCAGAGTTGATGCGTTACAGGCAGATAATTACAAGCAAATATTTTCTGCGATGAAACCGAACAACACACCTAGTCTCTCTCATGGATTTTTTACTTGGAAATTTGCAGTCATATGGGCATGGGACCATTCGTGAGATGGTGGTATGTCCAGGGTCAGGAGATTAACGGTGCAAGAATAAGCTCTAGTTTTGTTGTTCATCAGGATGTTGATGGGAGAGCAACAAATATTGCTTTGGGATGGTCAGTTGCTTTGGGTTCACCGTTTACATTTGCAACGACCCTGGAGGATGAGTACAAGAGTGATATTTTTGGGGAGTGCGGGATTTTGTTGGGAACTGTACATGGTATAGTTGAGGCATTGTTTAGATGATATATCGAGAGTAGAATGGATGAAGAACTTTCTTACAAAAATACCGTGCAAGGAATAACTGGGATCATATCCAAAACTGTCTCTACAAAGGGAATGTTATCTATATACAATTCTCTGAACAAAGAAGGAAGAAGGGATTTTGAGACGACATGCGGTGCTTCATATTATCCCTGCATGGAGATTTTGTGCGAGTGCTATAAGGACGTAGCTTCCGGCAATGACATCCGGAGTGTTGTCATGGCAGGGCGTCGGTTTCTTGAAAAGGATGGGCTTCCAGCATTTCCCATGGGTAAGATTGATGAAACGAGAATGTGGAAAGTCAGTGAACGTGTTCGTGCAGTAAGGCTTGCTGGTGACTTGGGTCCTCTTTATCCATTTACTGCTGGTGTTTATGTGGCATTGATGATGGCACAGATTGAGATCTCGAGGAAGAAGGGTCATTCATACTCAGAGATTATTAGTGAGAGCGTTGATGAAGCTGTGGACTCTTTAAATCCTTTCATGCATGCCCGTGATGTTTCCTTCATGGTCGACAATTGCTCAACAACAACACTGCTTGGGTCAAGAAAATGGGCTCCTCGATTTGACTATATTCTAACCCAACGACTTGTGCTTCACGATAACGATTTTAGACACATGTCGGTGGAATTCATTGACGCATGGCAATGGCAGAGACCAAAGGTACCTGAACAATTTTTTTGCCAGCACACACCAATGTTAGTAATGGCAGAACATCTGGCAGTCCCGCAGTCCAGAAGACGAACCGGTTCATATTTCCCGGAATACTAAGAGTTTTGTCTTAGATTTTTTCTCTTTAAAAGAATGATGTATGTAACAGATGCAGAGGAGAGCCCGGGAGCCTTTCAGAGGCTGGGTTTGTAATGTATTATTTTTCAGCAAATATAGAACAGAGTGCCAAGAGATTCTATACTTTGTCACTGTCTAATTCCATTTTCTTCCTGTATTATTGTTTCTGAAGTTTTCATCACTGCTCTTTCTTCCTTAAATTCATTATTTCAGCTTATAATGGTTACTATTCAGTACTACCTCTGTTGTAGCTAATTTAAAGCATTCCTTAAGGTGCAGTTTTTCCTCTGTTTTGTTGTGAGTAGAACAAGACCTGCATCCTAATTGTTTTGCCTTATTTACAAGTTTTATTTGTTCACAACCTTTCCTCTGTCTTTCTATGACTGAGACAAGACCCGTGTTCAAATATTTGAAGTTTGGTGTTATTTCTTCTATTGAAAGGAAGACCAGATACTTGGCTTTTTCTTTCAGTTTTGTTCATCCCCTATCTTCTATCCATCCTCATGATTTTAAAATGAATTAGACAAACTAGGTCATGCCTTTTCGTTTCTGATCTATAAATGAGTGGAATGACTATTTTCAACCTAGTTCTAGAAGCCTCCTATGACTGATCAATCAACAATATTTCTTTCTTTTTAAAATGTGCTAAGGCTTGGATCTTTTACAACCTAGAGTCAACTCTTGCGACAACAAAGGGTATTCCCTAATTTATGTTTATACTTTGGTACAAAAAAAAAGAACACAAATATTGCGCCTAGTTGGATTTGTAATATAATTTTAAAAAGGTTTAATCCCTGACCATTCCTTTTCCCATTTCCGTGTGAAGTCGAAAATTACTACAATAGTGAAATTGAGTCCCACCTATGTTATATCATGGTTTTTTTTTGTAATATCTAGACAACCATTCTTTTTGAAGTAATACAATCATCATATAATGAGTTTATTCAGCTGTGGATATTTATGAAAAGTTAACGAGTTCCACACTTTCATTTTATGGGTTTATCATATTCCTTTATATTTCCGAAACTCGTTTTGTATTACAGAGCTTGAATTCGTTTGTTGGGTTATTCTATTTATTTTTCCATAATTCTTCTTATTACTGGTTATGCAGTCGTTCCGAGTATGATTTTCCATGCATGGTAGTATAGTAGTAAACCTAGTACAGTAGTATGTGTGCCTAAGGACTTGATTACTACTAGAAGTATGTTGTTGTATTCATAACTTCCAGGTTTCACTCATCATTAAAAGTTATTTCTAACTATATACAGGAAAACTTATTCCAGGTATAAAATTAGCATTGGTAGGGTTTTAACCTGAGTCTCATTCCATCCATTTGTAAGTTGACTTGTTAATCAGTTGCATAATTATTTCGTGAAATTCCTATACTTGTAGGATTTTGTCCCGATTTGGGGTTTTTGACTGTACCGGTTGGAAACACTAAAAAATTGAAATACATTTGTCTGCATATGAAATTATAACAGATCGAAGACTTCCAGAATTCGTATTTGTTTCTATGTGATTGCTTTATTCCTTTATACAAGATGACCCTCTCTTTCCATGATTAATATAATACACACTGGCTTTGCCACACAATTTACTATTTACATGTTGTTCCTACCATAGACATATTACTCAAGCGTTTTATCAGTCTAATCATAAAAAATAAATAGCATTGTTCCTATAACATGAGCTTGATGTTATATTGTAGGTGTAGTCTTTAATGAATGGAATTATTTCCACCAAAAATCTACAACAATTCTATAATTTCATCTAATGTACATGACAGTAGCGTAATCATCTAGAATAGAAAATGTATATAATCATTTCAATGGCACAAATACGATAAGAGGAAAGTAGAGTAACATATCTGGATAAACACTGGGATAACAAAAGGAACAACCACATTCCTCCCAACCTTAGAACAGGGTAGTCAAACCACTTGTCTTGTTCACCCCCTAGCCTGACCATGAATCGATGAGGGCTAACTCAGAATTTCCTCCTCAGCAAATTCCTTTCCACTTCAACAATCTTCTCCTTGCCTCACACTCAACAAGTAGTGTTCATAACAACAAGAAAATATCAAATTTTCCCCAGCATAGTCGACAACGTCCTGCCTCCTCACATATGTTGTATATCCAAGACAAATCTTGCCTAGGTATTTTCCCTCCCTTGGGAATTTTCGCAGCTTTCCAAATCCCTAATTTTCAGGGGTTACGAATGGCCAAATTCCTAATTTTCCACTTGTAAAAATCATCCCTGAGGTAGTTCCAACATGTTCCCCACTCATGGAGTCATGGTCAGTTGATTTCAACATGGTTGTTCCATTTGTCCTCCTGCAATTAATTATAGAATATTCTGTATCATACAAGTGTCACAGTCAAGTAGTTAGTTGGGTCAAATCAGGTCTCTACCCAACAATCATAAATCAATAATTACAATTTTTCAAATTCAAAATTCAGAATTGCCATAAATGGCAAAAAATTTCCAAATTCAAATTTACTAAAAACAGAATAATTTTCTAACAAATTTGAATTTCAAAAATACTTTAGTTTTTGGTATGTCACAAACCTGTTTCATCCAATGGCTAGACCATGCCGAATTACTCAACTTGGTCCATGCCTTCACTTAAATATGTTATTTCACTTAAGTTGAGTGTGTGCATTTCTCAACTTAAACAACAATAAAGAGATGCAACCATACATAGTGCCAACCTAATATAAATGTGGGAAGCCAAATACATCCTAACAACCAAAATATTCTGTGTAAAAAAAACTATGTAGTGTGCCCATTTGGTAGGTGCTTGTGCCACAAAAGAAAGTTTATACAAGAAGAGATTTCTCTTAGTTACACAAAACCTTGAATTAAAACCATACAACTTTTTTTGGTTAATTGTTTCCATGTGTTCCCTTCCTTATAACCTTGGATACTTGAAAAAAAAAACCCAAGTCTCCTCACTTGTGCTTCATAACCAAGACACACGTGATTCTTCCCAACTCGTCTTCCCCATTTTTCACGGTTCATACCTTTCCGAGTTAGTTTGACTTTCCTCTTGCCTCAACTGAGTTTCTTGATCTCTTTCTTCTTCGAAAGTTGTTTTTTTTTCAAGTGAGCACTCCCTTGGTTAAGTAGGCAGCCTAAGGGTGCACCCGTTTAGCAACATGGGACACTACCTCTTAACCTGGCTTGAGCCAACTTGTCTCATGGGTGCACACCCCTTGGTCTTCCCCAAAAATCCCTCCACCCATCCTTGGCCGAATTTACAATGGGTGCATGCCCTCTTCCTTTGGGCACACGTCACTGTCCTAACCGACTTCATGTCTTATCTTCGGCACACAATTCAATCCTTCATCCACAACTTTGGTCTTTTTACTGTCTAGCATCCATGAGACACCTTCCTTATATTTGGGCAACATCCCTCTATGGAGGGCTCTCAACATTCCTTTGGTTGACTCCCCTTGGTCAACACCCAAGGTGTCCAAGTTACTCCATCATTCCAACATCCAATTGGGTGGGCACTCTCACTGCTGACGCGTCCATTCCCAACTTCTATTCGTTTGGTGGGGGCGCCCATGGTCACCATGGGGTTCCCTCTTGCTTGCGTTATCCATCAAGTCTCCACACTTAACCTCCATTACAATTTTTTTGGGCACCTTCTTCTGCAAATTTGCACGTTCCACAACCCCAAATTCACATACAAAAGATGTGGATCACATACAAAAGATGTAGAGCACCCTTGTCTGAGCATGTGGAATGAGAGAATGTGCTTGTGGTCAATTCCAAGGGCGTGACAAAATCCCCCACTCGAAACCATTGTTGTCCTCGACAATGTAAGCATGCTTCATTTCTCGTTCATTTTTCTTGAAGTGACCTTCGTCTCAAAACCTCATCTTCCACTACTTACCACAACCATAAATAAATCATTAAAAACATTATTAAGACATATTATGACATAACATTATTATTTATTAATATAAATTATTAATTTATTAAATATTAATATATACAATCATATTTCAATAAATCAATAAAAACATTATTAAAACATACTAATAGATTATATAATTATATTTTAATACATATTATTAATTTATTAAAATATTGTTATATTAATAAAATATTAATACATTAATATAAATTATAAATCCTAAATGTAAGTTATATTTACTTTTTATAAATTACTAATATTTAATTATATTTACTTTTAATAAATTACTAATAATCATATTTCAATAAATCAATAAAAACATTATTAAAACATACTAATAGATTATATAATTATATTTTAATACATATTATTAATTTATTAAAATATTGTTATATTAATAAAATATTAATACATTAATATAAATTATAAATCCTAAATGTAAGTTATATTTACTTTTTATAAATTACTAATATTTAATTATATTTACTTTTAATAAATTACTAATATTTAATTACCCTCTAGATAATAGGGAAATATTAGTATCTCAAAGATATTGATATTTCTCCTTTATCTTCTAACATACTTGGTAAATATTAATATTTTATTTCCTTTTCCATTATTTAAAACCAGATCTAAAATTTATTTTTCCATTATTTAAAACCAGATCTAAAATTTATTTTCTTTTTCATTGTTCAAAAGCTGATCGGGATCTTTTCAACACTCATTGAAGCTCGCAGATCTCTTCAACCCTTAAGCTGTATAAAGTTTTTTCTGAGCACTATTTTTTCATCTAATTCTGTTGAGTTAATCTGTGTGTTTCGCTAATGGATCTAATGTCAAAAAAAAAAAAAACATATACCTACAAAGAAACCCTAGCCACATACATCTTCATACTTTGTGTTTTAGGAAAGGATTCAACCGAAACTATCCAGAAACCCTAGCCACGCACATATTCATCTCCATGGCCGTTTACTTTGTGTTTTACGAAAGGATCTGATCACAACTATCCAGAATCCCTAGCCATAAACATCTTC
>ML811196.1:93545-119114 GCA_009831015.1 Picea engelmannii | reverse complement strand
ACCATTTATTGTAACGCTTTCTACTTGCCATATGTAATTTGCAAGCCTTTAATATACTTCTATTTTCCCACTTTTAAGCAATTTTTTTTTCCATCGAATATCTAAATTTCACTAGTCCCGTATTCAAGAAAATCATCCTCAAGTGGTAGATTGATATCTATTTGGTGGATCTAAACATTTTAATGTTAAAATGGATAAATGAATAAAATAAATTACTTTATTTTATAGGTAAAGTTTTGGAAGCGAGGTTGGATTTTGGATCTTTATTTGGAGACATTGTACAGTCAAGTAAGACAAATATAATTTGTCTTGAGGGTGAGTCAATAGGGGTATTCAAGGCTTGTTGGCCCCTAGTTTTTATTTCAATAGAGAACACATTGTGGATAGACACCACTCGGATTGAAGACTATTAACTGCATTGAAGAGTATCAACCATAGAGGAATACAAGAACAAAAATAGGATTCCAAGTGATTGAGGACTTGAGTGATGAAAGAATAAAGATAATAGGTTGAGGTAGAAGTAGATATAAGTTGGTTCATAAATAAGGAAGGAATTGAAAGTAGACTAATAGTTTCATGGTTTTGAATGTATCTTTTTTCCTTTATGTGCATCAATATAAATGTAAAGGCCTTGGCTTGTCAAAGGATTGATTTTTCTATTGGTCCTCGATATTTTGCATGTATATTAAACACATGTTCATTACTAGGATGTTATCTAAGTTCTGAACTATGTTTGTGTTGTGGTCTCATGACTAAAGTATCATAATGTAATGATGTATTTGATTGTTTTAGAAATATATGGAATGATACCCTTTTTAAAATTTTAGTTGTTTTTACATTGTATGGTTACAATGTATTTTATTATTGTTCATTATCTATGATCCTAGATAATAATAATCTGATTGCATAGTTATTACGTTTTTAGTCTAGAATGATAGTTCTTGTGATGATAAAGCTTAATTTATAAATATAGAGAGAATAGTTAAGATATGAGGGTTATATGCTTGTATATTATTTAATTTTATAGTGTTAGTGTCAAAATGGGTGTCCATTATAAGAGTCATATTGTATGAAATCTATATAAACATAAGTCTTACCACAATGGTTTGAGTGAAAGCTCCTTCATTTAGTTATGTGTCCCTTGTACTCTTTCTCTACATTTCCAACATATATATTTTAACTCAAAGCATATGCTTCAAATTCATAGGAGTTTTGTGCATCCTCCATGATGACAATTTCTTGGTCCAATCAAAAATACAACATATATATTTTAACTCAAAGCATATGCTTCAAATTCATAGGAGTTTTGTGCATCCTCCATGATGACAATTTCTTGGTCCAATCAAGAATAAGTTTTAGTTATTTTAATTTGTTTTGAAAAACTAGAAGAGTCTCTACAAGAAATGAATCCTTAATTCTCTTCCCATTCGAAAGAGATTTCTAATGAATGCAAATTTTCTTAATTATGAAGTCGGAGTTAGAAGTTATGGGCTCTATAAATTCACTACCCATTACGATTTATGTGAGTGTTGTTGTTATTAATACCCATATTGAACCGTGGCACAACAATTCTATTAAGAAAACAACAATAACAACAAAATAATTATCATAGCAAGTCTACTATGTCTTTTCGAGCCTACTAGAGATAATCAAATGCACTAGAACACAAGCCCATTCCCATTTTCATTGTCTATTTCTAAATTATTCCTCTTCAACTTCCCCCGAGAATAATAGGATGAGAATTCACATGATGCGCAAACTCCCAAGGGAACCACACTTGCGGATGTTGCAGTGTCGATAACAAAGAGGTGATGGGTTCAACTCATAGTTTAGTTCTGAGACACAATCCCAGGATCATGAAAACCTCAAACCTAAGTGTCAATTAAGAATTATCAATAACCGAGAAGCTTCATTTCAATCATGGAAAAAGATGAAATCTTAGATTCAAGGTCTTCAATCCAAGTGCCATATGTGGGAAAATTATTATAATCAACTTCATAGATCAATTGCCTTTGTAAGTGCTAAAAATAAAGTTTTGAAAGATGATCGAATTGATGCCTAATACAAGAGGAAATCTTAGATTCAAGGTCTTCAATCCAAGTACCATATGTGGGATAATTATTATAATCAACTTCATAGATCAATTGGCTTTGTAAGTGCTAAAAATAAAGTTTTGAAAGATGATAGGAAATCTTAGATTCAAGGTCTTCAATCCAAGTACCATATGTGGGATAATTATTATAATCAACTTCATAGATCAATTGGCTTTGTAAGTGCTAAAAATAAAGTTTTGAAAGATGATCGAATTGATGCCTAATACAACGAACTACACCGATTCATCTCTATATTAATATAAAAAATTATGATCTCACTATTTTTTTTTTTAAAGGATGACTTCTCTCAAAAGTGAGGGGTTACTTCATAAGGAATAAAAATTATTCCATGAACTTGAAGTTTTTAAGACCTATGTTTCCTTGGTTGAAAGGAAAACTGGGAGGAATGTAAATGATTTAAGAAGCAAAATTGGTGTTCATGTGTATTGGTTCAAAAAGTTCAATATTTTATCCAAATTTTAGGGTATTGTAAGGTAAAAACCACTCCACATACTTTTTAAGAAAAATGGTGTTGATGAGAGATTGAATTGAACCTTGATCAAGAAAACAAGAAGCATGAAAATAGAAGTTGGTTTGAAAAAAATCTTTTGGGTTGAAGCAATTTCTCTAAAAAACTATTTGACCAATAGATCACCTAGTTTAGGTTTGGGTGACAAAACACCAAAAGAGACTTGAAGTGGATATGAGCCTTATGAGATTAGGTGTGAAGCTTACATGCATGTACACAAGTTGTGGGTTTTGCATGAGCATTGACATACTGACACTCAAAACATGTTCTTCAAGGAGGATAATCTTGTGAAGATCAATATGAAGAATCTGTACTTATAGAGAGATTCTTTCCCGGAGTCGTGAACTAGGAGGATTGTATTATATGGTAGTAAACATGTTATCATTTTTTGTTATTATATTACAATTTATTTTCAATATTATTAAGCCTTGTCTAACTTTTTTAAGTTTTGGATTTTTTTGCTGGAATCCGACCACATAAATTTGTACTAAAGCACTATTTTATGTTGTTTATAATTCAATTTTTAATGTAGAAATAGATTCAACATGCTCGAAAATACTTACTCAAATTACATAGAAATAATCTCTCAAATCGATCTAACAATTTCTCACCAAATTTCGGACAAATATCCCCAAAAAATATCGGCCAATTCTAATTGTTAGTTACTCTATACAATTTACTGATTCCAATTTTACAAGTGATTCTCAATGTTGTGTTGATTCTTTTCATATTATGTACTCTCTATAACCTTGTTGCACATTCGTTGTATAAGCTTGTTGCATGGTCTTTTTCGATTACTGATTCCAATCTTAAGTTTTATCAATGTTGTGTTAACCCCCTTTTCATATTATGCAGACTCTGGATAAGCCTGTTGCACAATTTTGTTTATTAGATTGTCCTATCCCAAACATGGCACCCTCCTTAAATTTAAACAAAAAATAATCGATAAGCTTCAATGACACATGGCCAACGTACATCCTCGTAATAATTACTGCACCAAACCAATAAAACCTCACATGGTTTCTCTTGTATGTTAACCTAATTGTCTCGTGCAAATGCACAAACTTAATTGCTCATATATATCAACCTCATTTTCCCTCTAATTGTCTTAAAGCATAAATATATGAATATATAGTTTTACATGGAATATTTTGTGATGCTTGGTGTGTCTTATATGCTAACCTAAACCAACAAAAACAATAAAACCTTATGTGGTTTCTCTTATAGGTTAACCTAATTGTCTCATGCAAATGCACAAGTTTAATGGTTTGCATCCTCATGGTCCCTCTAATTGTCTTAAAGCATGAATATCTGAATATCTAGTTGTATAGGTTAACCTAATTGTCTCATGCAAATGCGCAAGCTTAATGGTTTGCATCCTCATGGTCCCTCTAATTGTCTTAAAGCATGAATATCTGAATATATAGTTGTACTTGAATATTTTGTTATGTTGGGTTTGTCTTCTATGTAAAACTAAACCAATAAAACCTCACCCGGTGTTCGTCTTATTTGTTAACCTAATTGTCTAAGTTTAATTGTTCATAATTGTTCCTCTAATTGTCTTAAACCATAAAGCATGAATATATAATTGTACTTGGAATATTGTCTGGTGCAAACTCAAAATCATAATTGTTCATATATGTCAATAGCATTGTCCACCTTACTCATTGTCCATCTTATTCATTGTCATAAAGTGTGTTGGAATATTTTATGATGGTCTTATTATGGATATATAATTGCAGTGAGATGATGTTGTTTTTGGTTTTATAAAATAAATAAAATTACTTTAAAAAAAAAATAGTTAGGATGATATTGTTTTTGGTTTTAGAAAATAACTAAAATTAATTAAAAAAAAAAAAAGTTTATGTTAAATTTTTTTAAATATTATTTTTATATTTAAATATTTAATGGAAAATAGATATATATTTTTTTTGTAAATAAAAAGGGGGTGGGGCCTGTTATATTACTTTAGACAAAATATGGTATCTGTTTGGGATGCTAGTTGTCCCGCCTAAACAGGAAACCGGGACAGCTGGGCATCCCTTGCCATGTGTCACCCTAATCACAAAATTAGCAGAATTAACAGTGCAACGTCCTGCCCGAAGGAAACCAGGACTATCAGTCATGAGAATGTAACTGAATGTCATAAGCTAGTTCTAAGGAAACTGAAAACTAATTGGCCTAAGGCCTAGCTTATAGCAAAAAAAACAAATTCCAGTTCTGAACATCAATTGACCTTTGAGCCTGCGCACTTGTCCTCGTCCTCGGTCTTCCACCATCCTGCTTGGAACGCATAGGCTCGCGCGCAAGTTGGGCATTGTCGCTTTGGAAGGGTTCTGGAGTGAGCTGCGAAGAGCATGTCGAGTCTCTGGTCAATTCGCGCGAGGCGAAATATTTGGTCATCCAGCATGCTCCTCATCTCAAAAATGAGATTGAGGCACCCGAAGTATGCTAAGAACGGCTTCTCCTGGCTATGGTTGTCGCTTGACTCCGTGGGGGTGGTTCTAGCTGCTTCCTGATGTATGTGCACCTGTTGATTCTGTCGCGTCGCCTCCCTGGGTGGTTCAGGAGGGGCCTCCTCTTCAACGTAGCAGGTGGGGAAAGGCTCTTTGGAGCGAGTGGTGTTAGGACCTGCCAGAGTGCGTGCAAGTGAAGGCTTTCTGTCTGGACCAAAATCCGAAGGCGGGTTCCATTTCTCCGACACTGTAAACAGCATATGCTCGGGGACACTCTCCAAGCCTTCCTCCGGAGTCACTTCTTCCACATACGCCATGGGAGGCGTTTGTGGCATCTCGTTCCTCCGTCAGGCTGCCATTGCCATGGCTTTCTCAAAGTTCTTTTTCCATTGTCGCCGTGATTCCGTAGTGTACCATGCCACTCCCCTTCGTGGCTTCCCTCGCGCTCTAGGCATGGTGGGAGTCTGGTGGAGTACCAGAGTGCTTCCCCGAAAGGTCGCTCGGCTCCCAAACACTAACAAGGTCACCGGATACTGCCCCTGTTCCAGCGAATTGACGAAGAAATGACGAAAAATTTGTTGTTCCAGTGGAGCGAAGGCTGCCAAGAGCGACTGGCTCTTTGCTCTATCGACCTGGGCTGTGAAAAATAATGCTAGCCGAACCACCATGACCATAAAGACTTGCTGGTTAGTGCGTTGTTGGCTGGTACTCCTCCCTCGCGCGAGAGGCCTCGTCGGTTGAATGCTTCTGCTAATATTCATGGCGAGTTAAATTGGGAGGGGACGTTGGCTGGTAGATGCTTTAATGCCGCGTCCCGGCTGGCTCCCGCGTGGCACCAATGCGCTACGTGTCACCCCATCCGGGGATGGAAAATAGAAATATTAATTTTATGTTTCTTTTTTATTAAAAATAAGCTCGTGTTATTTTTTTATTATAAATTTTGGATTTGCACAAGAGAGGAAGCTAACACACACTATCTTTCCCCCACAATGGAATGATGTTGCTCGAGATGCACTTATGAAATATGGAAAGATGGCATGTGCTAGATTTCCCTCACAATGGAATGATATTGCTCAAGATGCACTTCTACTTTCACAACTTGGAAGGCTAGCATGCAGTAGATTTCCATAAAGTGGAATGATGTTGTTGGAGATTCATTTGTGTTTGGGAAAAAGGGAAATGTAGAACAGGCTAGATTTTCCCCACGGAGAAAGCTATCACCCACCATCTTTCCCCCATGGTGGAATGATATTAGATATGTACTTGTGCTTTTGCAAGACGCAAATATAGCATGCACTAGCCTTCCCCCATGGTTGAATGATGTTGTTCCAAATGTGCTTGTTCTTGTACAAGAGAGAAATCTAGCACACACTAGCTTTCGCCCATAGTGTAATGATGTTATTCGATCTACACCTGTGCTTGTGCAAGAGGGAAAGCTAGAATTCCCTATATCTCCCGCACTGTGGAAAAATATTGTTGAATAAACGCTTATACTTTTGCAAGAGGAAAATAGAGCATACGTTATGTAATACCCCAAGGACAAGCCCCAGCTGTATTATGAATTGTAAACATGTTTTGTAGGTTGGTGAGCCGAGCAATTATAAGCTAGTAGGCTTATGTGTTAGTAGGCCAGAGAGCCTAGCTGTTAAAGGCCAGGAGCCTGTTTTGTACATGTAAATATTCATATTATTAATATAAAAAAATCGTTGTGTGTAGACCAACCACGAAGAAAGAGTGATGGGGGACTAAGATCCACTAGGCTGGGTAAGGGAGAGGGGGATGGGAGGTTCGAAAGAGGGGCTAAGCCTAAGGGATTAAGTCTAAGAGAATAATAATTTATTGTTATTCCAAAAGCTATGTAAAAGGATATGGTTTTATCATAAGTCCTGGGGAAAGGGGAAATTAATGCAAACTAGAGTGCATGCATCTCCAGGAAGACAGGTGTCGACTTGGGAACATGCAGTTAAAACTGGAGGGTTAGTTCATTGGGGGGTTTCGCTCCCCATTCTTTCATCCTTCGCCTAAACTCATTGGCCTCCATCATCGACCTCTGCATTTTCTTGTCACGCACCCTGAAAACCGGTAAACCATGGGATGATCTGTGTCTCCTGTGGAACCCGACACCTTGGTAATCTCCTGAGCCGTGTTGTGTCTTAGCGTTTGGTTGTTTCTGTTTTCGTTGCCCATGCCCATTTTATGTTGTTGTTCTCACCATTGTGACAACTAAGTGTTGATTTTGTTGCGGTTGCCCTCACCTGGTTGGAATTGAGTTGAAGTGGTTGAAGAAGCAAGTTCTTAGGCTTGTGAGTAACTCCCTCTCTAGGTGAGAGAGGTGGTTGTGGATTGACGAAACAAGTTTTCAGGCATGTGAGCAACTCTCTCTCTAGGTGAGAGAGTGTGTTGAGGAGGTGATTTCTCATGGAAGGAGTCTCGTAGCTGCCACAGAGCTCTGAGAATTCTGGTTCGGCCTGTTGTTGAATCCTAAGGTAAGGGAGGTGGAGCAATTGATGGACTATGTGACAGTGAAGGTGTATACTCCTAGGGTGGGACAGGAAGGTGGGGAATGAGACTCTGTGAGCAGTGGGCATAAGTGGCTCTTGGGAGAGAATCCTTCCTCTTAAACTGTGTGACTTTTCTATTGACCTTGCGTAGCCTAGGAATCCCTTGCCCATTGGATTTTAGTCCCAGCACGGGGGTGACCTACTACTGAGAGTGATGAGCAGTGTGGTCTAAGTCTGGGATGTTCCTGGAAGGTCTGCACGCAGTTGGTGGTTTTACTCCAGTTAAAAGATAAGTATCATTTTCATGCTTAATTGTATATGTTATGCATGTCTGTGATTCTTGAAATGTTATCTTGTATTCTGTTGCATGTATGAATTACTGTTAATTCCATTTGAGTCTATATGGTCACCGTAACTCTGTGTTATTTGATTTAAATTCATTAAATATGCATGTTATATATATATATATATATATATATATATATATATATATATATATATATATTCCACAGTAGCGTTGCCTGATAGAGGTGCTTGTGGTTGGGGACGTTACAAATTGGTATCAGAGCCATGGTTTCAAAAATGAGTCTGGATGGGCCATGTTAGTGGAAGTTGAAGAAAAAGTTTCGGAAAAGAATTGTTATGGAAATGGACAAAATTCAAGTTCAGAAACCAATTTTCAAGTGGAAATTGTGTTAAGAGGAACCAATTTCTAACATCAGAACATTCTTGAGTGCCAAGAGGTTACCTTGGTCGTTTTACGAAGCTCAGGAGGTGTAGTGGTATTATAAAACCACGACGGACATGGTATTGGGCCACAGAGTAATATTAGTCGTAGGATATGTTTAGGAGAAGGGGAATCCTTCACAACCGTCAAATATGGAGAAAGTGCAGGAGGGTTAACCTGAAAACCCTTCGGTCTACGTGACTTTCGTGAAGTAAATAGAAAAAATAAGAGAAGGGACGAAGGTCGAGGCTCTGAAGTCCTGGAGTTAATTTGGACCGTCTGTTAAGAGGGACACGTGTCAGCATATTGGCTTGTTCGAGATTCGACGTTAGGGAGAATTAGTGTGTGTGGAGGTGAGAACTCCCGAAGCCCAAGGTTTCGAATCCCTGAAGAGTCTAGGTAGTGATTCATGATGATGTCACCTGGAGGTGACGTGGATCACTCCTATGCATGCCATGTGCCCCCACTTGGAATGTTGACATTTGTACTATGTGGACTTGGAGGGTAAAAGAAGTTCGAAAATTTGGTATTCGGGAGACTGGAAGGAATCAGGCGTAAAAACTTCTAAAACCCAAAATTCTGAAGTAACGACGCATGATGATGTCATCAGGAATGATGTGGACACATGGGTTGTGTGCCACATGTCAGTGGGTTTTTGACCTGCCATAGATTGAAATGTCACTGAGAAGGTGACATGTGTCACCTGTCTGAGTGGGAAACGTGTATGTTCTAATGTTTTTCCACGTGGACCTCCTCTCAAGTATGGATGGTGGGGCCCTGATGGTTCCAGTGAACGTGTGGCACCAATTGTTTCATAAGGAAAATGAAAGGAAGAGCTCTCAAAATTTCATAATGCCAAGGTGATGGGACATAATAACGTCACCAAGGGTGACAAGAAAGTATTTGGAGAGTAACGGTTCGGGAGAAGTGGGGTGTGCTGATGCACAAACTTTCAAAGCCCGAAGTTTCGAAGCTCCAAATCTCCACAACCCGAAGCTCCAATGTTGGAAATCCCACAGTGGGTGTCAACCATTGGATGTTGGGTAGTCTTGGATTGGATTTTTGGATGATGTGTCAATTCTGAACTCCATGAGATTATCGAGATGTTCTTTGAAAACTTCTGAAGTCGTAGGCCCGAGGTCCCGAGTAAGAACCTATCGATCTAGCGCTTGGCCACAACTGTGGTCGCATGGGTTGGGGACTAAGAGAAAAGGGCTAGTGCCCAAAAATTATTGTAGAACGGAGCAGAGCTCAGAAAGAAAAGGATATGCGGGGATTCTTGATTGATCGAGAATCACAGAGAATTAAATCTGAATGTCTTCTTGAATCAGATTGGTTTATGAATATTATGGAATTTGTTAAGGAATGATGTCTTGATAAATTTGGGTTGACGACACATTGTGTTTGCAGATTCAATGATTGTTAGAACCAAACCAAATTGTCGTAGAGTAAAAAGAAATGGATGAGGCACATAATGCTTCCAGCTCAGAGAATGAAGCTAGAGGGATGGATGTCCATTTCGGAGTTAAAGGATCGAACTCCAATGGGCATGGAGAAGAGATAGATAAGGAGGGAAACATGATGAAAATCATTGAAAGATTACAGGAAGATGTCTAGAATCATTGAGCAGATAATAGAAAGCTCATGAAATCCAGGGATCAATAGGGAGAATTCAACCTAATGCTTATGCAGAGCCTAGAAAGGATAGAAAGGAATTTGGATAAGGAGAGTTACTCTAGTAAATCATGAAGTCGCAGGTCCCTTGATGAAATGAGAAAATCAAGGAGTGTTGGAAGACATCAACATTACTCCCAAGGACACTCCAAGAGGAGGGCACATAGTAGTTCAAGCCCATCTCCTACCAGAAAGCATAGGATATCTGGATTGGATGAACTGAAGAGAGAAATGAAAAAGATTAAGCCTCCTACGTTTGATGGAGAGCACCAGAAGGAGGAAGGCACTAAGACATGGCTTCTTGGCATGAGGAAATATTTCCAACTGCATAATTATTCCTCTCATGCAGATGGAAGAATTGCAATGTATCAACTAAAAGGAAAGGCATCCATGTGGTGGGATCAACTTGTGCAGGTGTAACACATTAAAGGGAAAAATGTTACTTGGGAGGAATTTAAGAAGTATTTCGAAAAGGAATACTTGACTAAGAGATATTATGACAGAAAGATGAAAGAATTATTTGAACTCAATATAGGTAGCATTTCCATTGATGAATATGAATGAAGGTTTTTGGAATTGTTGAAGTATGTTCCTTTCATGAAGGATGAGACTGTCAAAATTAAAAGGTATCTGAGTGGACTGCCATCTTCCATCAGTGACAAGATCCAGTATGATGACCATGAAACTATGGAAGAAACCATAAGGAGAGAAAAATGCTTATATGAGAAGCAAAGTGAAAATCCCACTTTCCGAAAGGCATGGGAAGATAAGAATAAATTCAAGATGGATCAGAGGAAGAAGGGAACTAAGCCATCCTTTTTCAGAAATAGTCCTTAAGGACAACCATCTTTTAGAGAGCCCAGAAAGACTAAAGTAGGTGAGAAAATGCCAAGACAACCACATATGGAATGTTGGGGTTGTAAAGGAAATCATAGGTACAAATATTGCCCCCACAGAAATGACAAAGTGAGAGTTGTCCATAATGTTCAACAGGTAGAAACAATGGAAGACATGGGTAGTAGAATACCAAGGATCTATGCAGCCCTGGCCAACAAAGAAGTTGAGTTTCAATCACATATGATTGAAGTAGAAGGTATGATCAACAACCAAATCATTACTATTTTAATTTATTTAGGAGATAGTCATAGTTATATAGATCCTAGAGTGGTGGAAAGTTTTCATTTTCCAATAAGAAAGCATGGAAAATCTTGGTTAAAAGTGCAGCTAGCTACAGGAACCAAGAGAAAGGTTTTTGAGTTGGTTAAGTCCTGTCCAGTGGACATGAATGGACTGAGCACAAGGACCGAATTAAACATCTCACCTTTAGGTTCCTATGACTGTCTAATTGGAATGGATTGGTTGGACCAGAACCATGCCATCTTACACTGTCGTATCAAGGCATTCACTTGCATGGATGAGGAAGGAAATCAGAGAACGATCCAAGGAATTTTGAGAGAAGTTGTTGTCAGAGAAATCTCAACAATGTAGCTAAAGAAGTGCTAAAGGAAAGGCTGCCAAATATTTGTAGCTCATATAGAAGAGGCACATAAGGATAAGGTGTCAAATATTGAAGACCATGAAGCATTAAAATATTTTGTAGATGTATTCTAGGAGGTACCTAGATTACCCCTGAAGAGAGATATTGACTTCTCTATAAACCTAATTCCTAGAGAAGCTCCAACATCGAAAAATCCTTACAGAATGAGTACACCAGAGCTAAAAGAACTGCAATTACAGCTTGAATAACTTCTAAAGAATGGGTATATATGCCCAAGTGTGTCACGTTGGGATGCCCCAGTCCTATTCATGAAGAATAACGATGGAACATTGAGATTGTGCATTGATTTCATACAGTTGAACAAAGTGACTACTAAGAACAAGTATCCTTTGCCAAGGATCAATGATCTCTTTGATCAGTTGAAGGATGCCAAGATATTTTCAAAAATAGATATCAGGTCAGGTTACCACCAGGTAAGGATAAAGAATGAAGACATCAGCAAGACCGCCTTCAGAACAAGGTTTGGTCATTAAGAATTCATAGTGGTGCCATTTGGGTTAACAAATGCACCCGTTGTTTTCATCTATTTAATGAATGGTGTATTCAGAGCATATCTAGACACATTTGTCATAGTCCTTTTGGATGACATCCTGGTGTATTGGAAGTTGGAGGAAGAGCATGAACAACATCTGAGAATGGTGTTTCAAGTGCTAAGAGAGCATCAATTGTATGCCAAATTGAGCAAGTGCTCATTCTATCAAAAGAAAATCCATTATTTGGAGCATATCATTTCAAAATATGGGATAGTTGTGGATCCTGAAAAGGTAGAATCCATTAGAGAATGGTCAGTGCCAAAGAATGTGATAGAAATCAGATCCTTTATGGGTCTAGATGGCTATTATAGAAGGTTCATTGTAGGGTTCTCAAGGATAGCTCACCCCATCACTTACTTGCAAAGGAAGGAGAAGAAATTTCAATGGACAGAAGAATGTGAGAGAAGCTTCCAGCAATTGAAGCAATTGTTAACCAGTGTTCCAATCCTGAGGATTGCAGATCCAAATGAAGATTTTGTAGTGTGTACATATGCATGCAAAGAAGGACTGGGAGGAGTCCTCAGCCATAATGGGTTTGTAATAGGTTATGAGTCCAAAAAATTGAAAGAGCATGAAGAGAACTATGCAACTCATGATTTGGATTTGGTAGCCATAGTGCATGCTCTAAAGAAATGGAGACATTATCTCATGGGAAAGAGATTTGAACTAAGGAAAGACCATAATGGTCAGAAGTATTTGTTTGATCAACCAACCTTGAATTCTAGGAAGAGTAGATGGTTGGAATTCCTTTGTGAGTATGACTTTGATATCAATCATATGAAAGGAAAGGAAAACAAAGTGGTTGATGCACTTATCAGAAGAGTGCATGAACTACGTGATACGACCATTAGCATGTGTCAAACATATATTATGGGAAGAATTTTGGAAGCTGCAAATGCAGATTTGTAGTACATAGAATTGGTAGCAAAGTTATAGCAAGGTAAGATGCTACAGAAAATGGAAGATTATAAATTGGAAGATGATGGAACACTCCTGTACAAAAACATAATTTATGCACCTAATTCCCAGTTATTGAGAATTATGGTCTTAAAGGAAATGCATAATGTTCCTTATGTTGGGCACCCTGGATATCAGAAAATAGTAGCAGCAATTAAGAGCCATTACTTTTGGCCAAGTATGAAAAAGGAAGTTGCATAATACCTCACCAGATGTATGGAGTATCAGAAGGTCAAGGATGAGCATAGGCACCCAACGAGACTGCTACAACCATTTCCCATTCTTGAGTGGAAGTGGGAAGTGGTGATAATGGATTTCATCACAGGCTTACCCGGAACAAATAAGCAACATGATTCCATCATGGTGGTGGTGGTGGATAAGCTTACGGAAGCTACCCATTTTATTCCATTGAAAACCAACCACAAGGCAACTAATGTTGTCGATATCTATATGAGGGAAGTAGTACGATTGCACAGTATTCCCAAGACAATTGTGTCTGACATAGATCTAAAATTTACCTCAAATTTCTGGAAGGGGTTATTCAAAGGGTTAGGAAAAAATATGAACTTCAACACTGCTTATCATCCTGAGTCTGATGGGAAAACATAGAGGGTGAACCAAGTGATAGAATACATGTTAAGGATGTATGTAATGGAAAAAACATCTAAATGGGAAGACTACCTACACTTTGTATAATTTGCATACAACAATGGGTATAAGGCCTCACTAAAGATGAGCCCATTTGAAGCACTATGTGGCAAAAAGTGCAACACTCCAATAATCTGGGACAACCTAGCTGATAGAGCAATAGTTGGGCTAGAGTTTCTCAAGGAAATGGAAGAGAAAATGCTAAAGATTAAGCAGAATTTGGAGGCTACCCAAGACAAGCAGAAAAATTATGTTGATAAGAATAGGACCCACAGGGAGTTTAAAGTGGGTGATCATGTTTTCTTGAAAGTGAAAGCCGACAAAAGTTCCCTGAAGCTGGGAAACTATTCCAAGTTGGCAACCAGATATTGTGGGCCATTTGAAAGCCTAGAAAGGATTGGACCAGTTGCATATATGCTTGCATTGCCTGCATCCATGACTATACATAATGTGTTTCATGTTTCATTTCTTAAGAAATATATACCTGATGCTAATCATGTTATTGATTGGAATGTGATTCAGGTGGAGAAAGAAGGCGTCTTGCAAGTGCATCTGGTGCACATATTGGACCGGAAGAGAAAACAACTCCGGAATCAAGCTGTAGGGCTTGTAAACATCCAGTGGACCTGGTACAGTCCTGAGGACGCAACATAGGAGCATGAGGATGCTATGCGGGAAGAATAACCGCATCTTTTTGAAGATTTTGAAAATCTTACTGATGTTATGTAAAGAAGTTGCATTGAGGACAGCGGAAAAATAAGGGGAGGGGATTGTAATACCCTAAGGACGAGCCCCAGTTGTATTATGAATTGTAAACATGTTTTGTAGGCTGGTGAGCTGAGCAATTATAAGATGGTAGGATTATGTGTTAGTAGGTCGGAGAGCCTAGGTGTTAAAGGCTAGGAGCCTATTTTGCACATGTAAATATTCATATTATTAATATAAAAACATCGTTGTGTGTAGACTGACCATAAATAAAGAGTGATGGGGTACTAGGCTCCACTAGGCTGGGTAAGGGAGAAAGGGCTGCGAGGTTAGAAAGAGGGGCTAAGGCTAAGGGCTTAAGTCCAAGAGAATAATAATTTATTGTTATTCCAAAAGTGGTATAAAAGGATATGTTTTTATCCTAAGTTCCGGGGAAACAGGAAACGAATGCAAACTGGAGTGCATGCAGCTCCAGGAAGATAGGTGTCAACTTGGGTGCATGCAGTTAAAGATGGAGGGTTATCTCGTTGGGGGTTTCACTCCCAATTCTTCCATCCTTCGCCTAAACTCGTTGGCCTCCATCATCGCCCTAACACAACACCCCCTGCCTCAGCAGGTTCTGCGTGACCTCCCAGTCTTAGGATCATTCCAAATCTTCCCCTGAGTAAGATTGACTCTTTGGTTTCCCCACAGGGAATACCACACACACAAGGTGTATTCCACAACTAACCAACTAATATGATCGGGGCTTTTCTTTTCCTTTTGGGATTTCGAATTTCGCGATTTCGCAAATCCTGTTGTCGGGCCCCTTGTCTCTTCAACCTCCGAAACCCGAAACGTCAATGAGGGTTGACTCCTTCAATGCACCGAACACACGCTTCTTGTTGCCACTTATTTCAACTTTTCAGAACTTGAGTGATCGACCAACACTCATTCCTCTTCCCTTATGATTTTTTGGTTTCCGAAATTTCCCCTTTTTGGCGAGATCGAAGGTCTTTTGGGATTTTCCCTGAAGCTTGACCACTTCCTTGACTTCCGTCGCACCTATCCTCCGATTAATGCTCAGGACCCACCTTTCGGATTTTTCCTTTTCACGATTTTAGGAGTTGCATTGACATGCAACTCTGTCTACTGACTCCCAAAACCTCGAAACCCGATTGGGCCCACGGCTATTTCCCTTCAATGTTTTCGGGAATTTTTCCTTTCACTCTTCGAGATTTTGTGACTTGCGAGATCCACAGCAGAAAGGTTACTCACCTCCCGAAACTCCGATATCCGATTTCCCGAAACCTCGCCTCCAATGTGATCTACAGATGAGATCCTCCACGATCTGACGACTTTGGATCTCTCGGCTTTTCGCGAACTGGGAGTTTGAAAATCTCGATTCCAAAGATCATTGCTTCCTCTACTTCCCGACACCTGAAGAGCCGAAATGCTGAAATTCCACGCCAAAGTCTTGTCGCATTTCGCGACTTCGGTATTTTCACTCCACTATGCCCGGCTCCTTTTCATCAATATTCCCGGTATGCCGAACCCTGATATGCCGAAATGCCGATGTTTCACACCAAAGGCACGTCGCATTTCGCGACTTCGGGATTTTCAATACTAATGTCCCGGTTCCTTATCATCAAGATTCTCGGTATGCCGAACCCTGAAATACCAAAATTTCACACTTGATTATCCTTTTCGCGAACCAGGAATTTGAGTGACCAAGGGTTTTGACCTGCACTCCCAACTTACGTTCCCGAATTCCTGAAATGATTTGACGGCTCAGACAGACCACGATCAATGGTCCACTTTGATTCTTGATGTCAGGGTGGAGGATTCGTCCAACTCCTAACCACCTTGCAGCTCCTCTGGATCCTACAGTCCCTACGATTTCGCGAGTTCTCCTCGGAGAATTCTAACCGCTCAATTCACTCCTCAATGAATTCTGCGAGACGAATCGGTGTTCTCCCTCTTGAACTTGTCTTTTATGACATGCTTTCGAATTTCGTCTCCCTTTGAACAATTCAAAGGTACTATCCTTCCTGATCTTTCACTTGCAAACTCAAGTCCCCAAAAGGAATTCTGCTTGCACTCCTTGCAGCAATCTTTCAAATAACCTATGGTTATTTGAGTCCTCGACTCTGTGCACTCTTTGCAACAACATTCCTTCCACCTTCACCTTAGTTGATAACTTTTAAGGTTCCAACTAGCCTGCGCACACCTTGCACGACTCTGTACTTCACCTACACTTCTGCTGGTATGAGAACAACGGTATCTCTCCTGATCTTTCTGAGATAAAACTCAGACTCTTGTCAACGCACAGCTTGCGGACATTTCACTACACTCCTTGTAGGAACTCTCAGGATGAGAAACAATTGAAACTCATTCCTCTCCTCTCTCAGACTTCATATACTTAAAATGAAATCACACATTCAACACAGCATTGAAACAAATGCATAAATAGAGAGAATAAAACAACTGTAAGCATATCATTCAACAAATGTAAATAGTAAGCATCATAACACCATGAAAATTGAGTCAAAGCTTCATATATTAACTCAAGTGCTTTTGTACATGGGTTCTTCTCTACATTTCTCTGCTACAACTCTCAGCTTATGAAAATCTGAATGCTCTTGTATCTTACAATGAAACAAGGGTGAGGGTGTCTATATTCATTTTCCCTCCTACTCTCTAAACTGTCTAATCTATGAATTCAAATCTACCTACTTTCATTAATTACATATAAATGCCTTTACATTCTACAGATGAGAGCAGTGCTCAAGATCTGTTTACAACATCTAAGATATAAATGTAAGTATGCTTCCCCAGCTATCACATTAATATCCGCTTCATTAATTTTTCAAAACATTTCAAAAACGTGCGTTTGTGCTTTTCTAGTTGTCTTTCGCCTTTTATGTTGCTTTCTTGGCTGGCTGCTTACGATGCTCCTGCATCACACCCTCTGTATTTTCTTGTCACGTACCCTGAAAACTAGTAAACTGTGGGCTGATTTGTGCATCCTGTGGAACCTGACACCTTGGTAATCGCCTAAGCCATGTTGTGTCTTAGCATTTAATTGTTGTCGTTTTCAGTGCCCATGCCCATTTTATGTTGTTGTCGCCACCATTGTTCCAACTCAGTGTTGATGTTGTTGTGGTTTCCCTCACCCGGCTGGAACTGATTTGAAGTGGTCGAAGAAGCAGGTTGTCAATCATGTGAGTAACTCCCTCTCCAGATGAGAGAGGTGGTTGTGGATTGACAAAATAGGTTGTCAGGCCTGTGAGCAACTCCCTCTCCAGGTGAGAGAGTGTTCTGAGGAGGTGAGTTCTCTTGGAAGGAGTCTCGTAGCTTCCACAGAGCTCTGAGAATTCTGGTCCATCCTGTTGCTGAAGCCCAAGGTAAGGGAGGTGGAGAAATCGATGGATTGTGTGATAGTGAAGGTGTACACTCTTGGGGTGGTACATGCATGTGCGGAATGAGAGTCTGTGAGCAGTGGGAATAAGTGGCTCCTGGGAGAGAATCCTTCCTCTTAAACTATGTGACTTTCCTATTGACCTTGCCTAGCCTAGGAATCCCTTGCCCGGTGGAGTTTAGTCCCAACTCGAGGGTGACCTATTGCTGAGAGTGATGAGAAGTGTGGTCTAAGGCTGGGAGGTTCATGGAAGGTCTGCACACAGTTGGTGGTTTTACTCTAGTTAAAAGATAAGTATCATTTGCCTGCTTAATTGTATATGTTATGCATGTCTGTGATTCTTGAAATGTTATCATGTATTCTGTTGCATGTATGAATTAATGTTAATTCCATTTGAGTCTGTATGGTAGTCGTAACTCTGTGTTATTTGATTTAAATTCATTAAATATGTATGTTATATATATATATATATATGTGTGTGTGTGTGTGTGTGTGTGTGTAAATTCCACAGTAGCGTTTCCCGAGAGAGGTGCTTGTGGCCAGGGACACTACAAATTGGTATCAGATCTAGTCTATGGAAGACAAGGTGTTTTTGTAGCATTGCTCGATGGTGGTGTGTTGATGGCTAGGGACGTTACACATTATCTTTCCTCCATGGTCAAATGATATTGTTGGAGATGTTCTTATTCTTTTGCAAGAGAGAAAGTTACCACACGCTATCTTTCCCCCACAATGTAATGATGTTGTTTGAGATGAACTTGTTCAACATGGTAAGTTAGCATGCACTAGCTTTCCCCTACAATGGAATGATGTTGCTAGAGATGTGTTTATGATTGTGCAAGAGATAAGCCAGCATGTGCTAGCTTTCCATCACAATGGAATTATTTTTCTTGAGATGCACCAGTGTAAGATGGAGATAGATTTCCCTCTCAATGGAATGATGTTGTTCAAGATGCACTTGTTCTTGTGCAACATGGAAATATAGCAAGACCTAGATTTCCACATGGTGGATTGATGTTGTTTGGGATTCACTTGTATTTGGGAAAAGGGAAATCTAGAACACCCTAACTTTCCCCCACTATGGAATGATTTTGTTCAAGATGCACTTACATTTTTGTAAGAGGGAAATCTAGCACAAACTTTATTTCCCCAGCCTTGGAATGATGTTTTTTGATATGCGCTTGTGATTATAGAAGAGGGAAAGCTAACACATGATAGCTTTCCCCCACTTTGGAATGAATTTTTTTTAGATGAACTTATGGTTGTGTAGGAGAGAAAATTATCACTCACTAGCTTTCCCCAATGGTGGAATGATGTTGTTAGAGATGTACTTGTGAAAAATGGAAATCTAGCACGTGCTAGTTTTCCCCCACAATGGAAATATGTTGATCGATATGTGTTTGTTCTTGTGTGAGAGATAAATCTTGCACACACTATCTTTCCCAAATAGTGGAATGATGTTTCTCTAGATGCACTTGTGCAAGTCAGAAAGCCAGGATGCTCTAGCTTTCCCTCACAATTGAATGATGTTGTTCAAGATGCACTTGTGTTTGTGCAACATGGAAAGATAGCATATGTTAGCTTTCCACATGGTGCAATGATGTTGTCGGTGATTTGTTTTTGTTTGGGCAAAGGAAAAGATAGAGATTTTCTTGTCCTTGTGCAAAAGATAGAGAGTTAAGTAACCATCACCTTTATATCCTATAACTTAGTTAATAGATTATATATTTTCCTTTAATATCAATGAATATTAGTCTGCTCATCTTCTCAAGATTACTTGGCTTGTGCTCTCACGATTGATTGAGATGGACATAAAGTTTTTGGATTATGAATTGGTTAAATTTTGATATGTATTGTCTTAAACTTTATTTTGATATCAAACTGTTGTTACATAGATATATAATTTCCAAGGTATTTTAAGGGTAGGAAAATGAGGTGAAGGTTTATTACATTTTGACTCCCTTGAGGAGAGTATTATATTCTTGTAAGAAGAAAATATTATTTGAATTATGTTGAGAAAGCCCAGAAGGGACATAGAGGTCAATTATAGGGGTTTTTCGACTGGGACAAGTCCTTTGGGAGGATGCTTGTGAAAAATGATAATTATTTCCCTATCGTTAAAGGTTAAAGATCTAAGAAATCCCCCCAAAACATTGATCCTAGATTTTTAGAGGAGCTTCACAAGAAAATAGTTATTTAGCATGCACTACCTTTCTCCCACAAAGGAATGATGTTGTTTGGGATGCACTTGTGTATGATGGAAATACAGCACGCGCTAGATTCCCCCCACAATGGAATGATTTTGTTCCATATGTTCTTGTGCTTTTTCAAGAGAGAAATCTAGCATATGCTAGCTTTCCCCCACAGTGGAATGGAATTATTTATGTACTTTTTATTTTGCAAAAGGAAAAGATAGCATGCACTAGATTTCCACCATGATCGAATGATGTTGTTCAAGATGTTCTTGTGCTTGTGCAAGAGATAAAGCTATAACGTGAAAGCTTTCCCCTATATTGCAATGATGTTCTTCCAGATGCATTTGTACAAGATGGAAAGCTAGTGCATGCTAGATTTCTCCACAACAGAATGATGTTGTTCGAGATATGATTTTTCTTGCGCAAGAGAGAAATATACCACACTAGCTTTCCCCCAAAATGGAATGATGTTTCTTGATATGCACTTGTGCAAGATGGAAATCTAGCATGCACTAGATTTCCCTCACAATGGAATGATGTTGTTCAAGATGAACTTGTGCTTGTGCAACATGGAAAGATGGCACACCCTATCTTTCCATAGGATGCAATGATGTTGTTGGAGATTAGTTTGTGTTTGGGAAAAATGGAAATCTAGAAAGTTTTATCTTTCCCCCAATTTGAAATGATGTTTTCAAGATGCGCTTACACTTTTGTAAGAGGGAAAGATAACATGCACTAGCTTTCCCTAACATTGGAATGATGTTGCTTGATATGCGCTTGTGATTCTACAAGAGGGAAACCTAGCATGCACTATATTTTCCCCACTTTGGAATGATGTTTTTTGAGATGAACTTGTGCTTGTGAAGGAGGGAAAGATATCATTCTCTAGCTTTCCATCAAAATGGAATGATGTTGTTAAAAATGTGCTTGTTCTTGCACAAGAGAGAAAGCTAGCATGCACTAGATTTCCCACATGATGAAATGTTGTTATTCAATATGTAATTGTGATTTTGCAAGAGGGAGAGATAGCATGAACTAGATTTCCCCTGTGGTCGAATGATGTTGATCGAGATGTGCTTGTGCTTTTGTAAGAGAGAAAGCTAGAACATGATAGCTTTCCACCACAATGGAATGATGTTGTTGAAGATGCACTTGTGCAAGATGTAAATCTAGCATGTGCTAGATTAGCCCCATAATGGAATTATGTTGTTAGAGATGTGGTTGTTCTTTTGGAACACAATAAGGTAGCATGCACTAGCTTTCAACATGGTGGAATGTTGTTGTTGGATATATGTTTGTGCTTGTGTAAAAGGGAAATCTATCACGAGCTATATTTCCACCACAATGGAATGATGTTGTTTGAGATGTGCTTGCACTTTTGTAAAAGGGAAAGGTAGCACAAGTTAGGTTTCCTCGATGTTGGAATAATATTATTGGAGATGCACTTGTGCTTTTGCAAGAGGAATAGCTAGCATGCACTAGCTTTCCCCCACTTTGGAATGATGTTATTATAGATCAACTTGTGCATGTCAAGGAGGGAAATCTAGCATGCTCTAGGTTTCTCCCATGGTGTTTCAATGATGTTATTCAATAGATTTCCCACATGGTGGAATAATCTTGTTCCAGAAACGCTTGTGTTTATGCAAAACAAAAAGCTAGCATGCGCTAGCCTTTTCCGATGGTGTAATGATGTTGTTCAAGATGAATTTGTGCTTGTGAGGGAGGGAAAGCTAGCACACACTAGTTTTCCCCCATGGTAGAATAATGTTATTTGATATAAACGTGTGCTTGTGCAAGAGGGTGTTGGCAGCCAACAACTCTTGTAAAATTTTATCATGATAAAATGTTGTCGCCAAGGGATAAATTTTTCTGTAGCTGCCTCCTTCTCCTTACAAACTTTTTTATCTTTTTGGCTTTGAGAAGATTCATTGGCCTATCTAAGGGTAAGAATCTTTTTTTTTTAATCTATTGTTTGTTTTGTTTAATTTCATGACTGAAAGCATGAAATTACAACAAAATTTGGCTTGAGTAATCATCATACAACCTGTGATTTCTTTTGTTTCTTTTGTAAATGGGATTGTAACTAAAGGAAATCTATATTATTTTTATAAACCTAAAAGTTTTTAATCCTTTTTTTATTTTGTTGATCCATGATGATAACACTTGATTTATCCACTTTGGGAGATATGACTTAGTCATTTCTATTTTTGATTATATGGTTTTCACATTTGACATATGCTTGACTACACAACTAGCAGAACTTTGGGTTAATTCGAAATATGAATACTAACCCTAATAGTCATATCACGGTCTCGTCGACCTGGCACAAGACTGACACACTTACCTTCAAACATCACCCCTTCGTATTGCATAGATCAGGCCTGCATTCATTTTTTTCAAGTGGTAGGTTTTGGTGCTTTAGGTTTGGCAGTCACTTGACAAAGTCGTGTTTGTTTTTGCTTTGCCTCCTGGTTTAACATTGAAACTATGGCTCCTATAGTAGTGAAAATCCAAATGGCCCTGAGGTTTTTACACAGTCATGATTATACAGCAGAGTTCAAACCCATAATTGCATAACATAGACATGGTTTTGCAGGATGGATTCTGAGAAAATGGTTACGAATTTGGAAAAAACATTAAAACCCCATTTCCGAAAAGGGGTCGTTTACATTCCACGCGGGACGTTTCTTTAGAAACGAACCTATCTCAAAGGTATGCTTTGTTTTTTGAATATCAATTTCTTAGAAGATTTGTTTCATTTGAGTTTTTTTTATTCCCCCTTTCCTCTCTGTGGATTTGAAGATCTGTAGAAAAGGAATAAGTTCTATTAAAGACAGAAGCTAAACCCACAGTCAATCTTGTTCCACCAAAGATTCATCTGAATCCTCATGTTTTCACATCTGTTTAAAACTGGGGACAGTTGGGAAATTTCTTGTTTAGAAATAATTTTACCCTCCCTGAAAATGTAACTGAATTATCTCTGCATCTCGATTGAACCCCTAGTTCTTGTTGATCTGACTCCACTATAGAAAGCCCATGTGTGAATATATAAGAAAAACCTACATCCATATATCAAACCCCCTTTTGCTATCCAGAATCCATCCAAAGGCAAGAAACCACAATGTGATTTTATGCCCATAAAGGATCTTTTAATGACTTATGGTTGAGTTTTAATTTTGCATGCGTTAATTAACCATTTGAAAAACTTAGTGAAGGAATGAGGAAAGAAGAGGAATTATAATAGCCATATACATATGTGCAGATCTGATATGCAATAAAAGACAGCAAACCATAACACGCAGATTGATAACGGAGTTCGACACAACTTTGCCTACGTCTCTGGGCCTTTTCTCTGTGGGGGAGACTTCTTTATTTTTGTTCAAATGCACAAAAGTGCATCGCTGCAATGCCAAATGGCTACAAGACTGATCTGGTCATGTTCGTCCAGATCTCAAGAACCATGCAAAGAAAACAGCATGCAAAACGGACGTCCGGAGCTCCCAGAAATGGTCCGACAGCGTCTCCTCCTCAAAAGCTTCTCTGCCTCAAAATGGCTTTGGATTGGCTTCTCCTCAGCATATATCTGCTTTGAATGCCCCTCTATGGCCTCAAACAGGCCTGGGTTATATCGCTGGGAAGTTGGTTGCTCATCTCCAACTTCCTCCAAGAATTTAGGCTCCAAAACTGCCCAATAACTCCCAAAAATGGAGAAAATACATTAAAAATGGGTTAATTAACCATAAAACCCAAACATTAGTTACAAAACCCACTTTATAGTTATAAAAATGGGCCTAGCCCCTTCTCCCTAGGCACCCGCCCATAAGTTAAGGTCATATGCTTGTTAATATGGCCAAGCGCTAGCCCCAAACTGTGTTAACACCTGGTCCTATGGCAAACGGATATGACTGTGGCTCAACATACAACATAAACCACGTGCCAAATCGCGTGCATACATATATATGCAATGGTCATATGACAAAGCAAACGACCACGGGCTGGGGCTTAGCCCCCAGCCCCCTCCTTTATGCACCATAATACCATGCTATATACTTTATAATATGGGTTTTTATAACATAACATTAATTTGGTGTATTGGAAAAAGACCATTTCTTAAGGTGTTGGGCTTGGTGGTGGTCATGGGTTCAAATCCCATGGACCCCAAAAACAACTTTTGAAACATGCCACTTCAACTGATGACTGGGTGCCACATGGATGCCCATGACTGGGCCACGTGGAATCTCCCCATTTGATGGATTAATGTCACTTGTCAATTATTGATTGGTCCAGTTTCCTGCCACATGTCTTCCTTGTCAGCGAACCTTGATCCGTCGGATCTTTTAATGACTATGGTTGAGTTTTAATTTTGCATGCGTTAATTAACCATTTGAGAAAACTTAGTGAAGTATGAGGAAAGAAGAGGAATTATGACAGCCATATACACATGTGCAGATCTGAAATGAAATAATAGACAGCAAACCATAACATGCAGATTGATAACGGAGTTCCGCACAACTTTGCCTACGTCTCCGGGCCTTTTTCTCTGTGGGGGAGGCTTCTTTATTTCTGTTCAAAAGCTCAAAAGTACATCGCTACAATGCCAAATGGCTACAAGACTAATCTGGTCATGTTCTTCCAGATCTCTAGAACCATGCAAAGAAAACAGCACGCAAAACGGACGTCTGGAGCTCCTAGAAATGATCCGACAGCGTCTCCTCCTCAAAAGCTTCTCTGCATCAAAATGGCTTTGGCTTGGCTTCTCCTCAGCATAATTCTGCTCTGAATGCCCCCAATGTTGTCCCTAGGCCTCAAACAGGCCTTGGTTATATAGCTGGGAAGTTGGTTGCTCATCTCCAACTTCCTCCCAAAAGTTAGGCTCCAAAACTACCCAATAACTCCCAAAAATGGAGAAATTACATTAAAAATAGGTTTAACATTAATTAAAACCCAAAAATTGGTTATAAAACCCACTTTATAGTTAGATTTGGGCATAATCCCCCTTTTTCCCAGTGCGTGCCCTTGACAGGGTCATATGGGTTCATATGGCCAAGCGCTAGCCCAAAGGGCTAAGCGCTGGCCCCTCTCCATACAATACTTTGCAATATATTTTATAATGTGGGTTTTACAACATAAGCAATAATTTGGTGTATTGGCAAAAGACCATTTCTTAAGGTGTTGGGCTTGGTGGTGATCATGGGTTCAAATCCCATGGACCCCAAACAATTTTTTGAAACATGCCACTTCAACTGATGACTGGGTGCCACGTGTCTGCCCATGACTGGGCCACGTGGCATCTCCCCATTCGACGAATTAATGCCACTTGTCAAATATTGACTAGTCCAGTTGCCTGCCACATGTATGCCCTGTCAGCGAACCTGCCCAGTCACCATCAGCCAGAGAGTGCCACGTCATCTCCTGCACAGTCAGCATGCTGAGATCAACATTGACTTTTTGACCAGTTGACCTTTGACTTTTTACCTGTTTGGGCTTCTGATCAGAGCACCATAACTTTCGCATACGGAGCCCGTTTGACAAATTAAATATACCGATGGAATCGAGAAGACAAGACGGACGCAATGGCATTGGTTTCGTCAGA
>ML811196.1:67002-92387 GCA_009831015.1 Picea engelmannii | reverse complement strand
CCCACATTTTGTGTTCCCTTTTGCAGCTTGCTTTGCCACCAGATAAGAGTTGTACCTGCAAGTCTCAAAGATGCCAACTTGATTTGTGTGGCCTCATCCTTGATCTGTTGCACACTGCAGTATACCTCCATCTGCCTGATCCATTTATCAATTTTTTATGCATTTACTTCACCATCATATATGGGAAACTCAAATTTTACATCAAGTTTTAACAATGGCATTTCATGTTTATTCTTATGAACATTTTTCTTTCCACTAGATTTAGAACTTGAACTTGAAGAAGAAGGAGAAGAAGGAGGTGTTGATGGAGGTGAAGCAGGAATATGAGGATGGTCCTCTTCCTCTTCACTTTTTCTTTTTGAAAAATCACCCAAAATTGGTCGCTTCCGTTCCAAGTAATCTTCGTACAATACTTTCACCATCTCCGACATAGCAAGGAATGTTTTCCGGAACTCTTTCTCATCTTGAGAAATCCCTTCTTCCGATGCCATCTTCTCACTGTGAGAAGATATTTTTCTCAATCCAATTAATGGATTCTCTACAACAAGCTCGCCTTCACCACATTGTATCTTTTCCCTGGTTAACATGCAAAACTCAAATCCAAACGTCAACTTGCTCTGATACCACTTTATCCGTCGGATCTTTTAATGACTATGGTTGAGTTTTAATTTTGCATGCATTAATTAACCATTTGAGAAAACTTAGTGAAGAATGAGGAAAGAAGAGGAATTATGACAGCCATATACACATGTGTAGATCTGAAATGAAATAATAGACAACAAACCATAACACGCAGATTGATAATGGAGTTCAGCACAACTTTGCCTACGTCTCTAGGCCTTTTTCTCTGTGGGGGAGGCTTCTTTATTTCTGTTCAAAATCTCAAAAGTACATCGCTGCAATGCCAAATGGCTACAAGACTGATCTAGTCATGTTCTTCCAGATATCTAGAACCATGCAAAGAAAACGACACGCAAAACGGATGTCCGGAGCTCCCAGAAATGATCCGACAGTGTCTCCTCCTCAAAAGCTTCTCTGCCTCAAAATGGCTTTGGCTTGGCTTCTCCTCAGCATAATTCTGCTCTGAATGCCCCCAATGCTATCCCCAAGCCTCAAACAGGCCTTGGTTATATAGTTGGGAAGTTGGTTTCTCATCTCCAACTTCCTCCCAAAAGTTAGGCTCCAAAACTACCCAATAACTCCCAAAAATGGAGAAATTACATTAAAAATAGGTTTAACGTTTATTAAAACCCAAAAATTGGTTATAAAACCCACTTTATAGTTAGATTTGGGAAAAATCCCCCTTTTGCCCAACGCGCGCGCCCTTGACAGGGTCATATGGGTTCATATGGCCAAGCGCTAGCCCAAAGGGCTAAGCGTTGGCCCCTCTCCATACAATACTTTGCAATATATTTTATAATGTGGGTTTTACAACATAAGCAATAATTTGGTGTATTGGCAAAAGACCATTTCTTAAGGTGTTGGGCTTGGTGGTGGTCATGGGTTCAAATCCCATGGACCCCAAACAATTTTTTGAAACATGCCACTTCAACTGATGAATGGGTGCCACGTGGCTGCCCATGACTGGGCCACGTGGCATCTCCCTATTCGACGGATTAATGCCACTTGTCAAATATTGACTGGTCTAGTTGCCTGCCACATGTCTACCCTGTCAGCGAACCTACCCAGTCACCATCATCTAGAGAGTTCCACATCATCTCCTGCACAGTCAGCATGCTGACATCAGTGTTGACTTTTTGACCAGTTGACCTTTGACTTTTTACCTGTTTGGGCTTCCGATCAGAACACGATAACTTTCGCATATGGAGCTCGTTTGACAAAGTAAATATACCACCGGAATCGGGAAGATGAGACGGACACAATGGCGTTGGTTTCGTCGGATTCTGAGAACTTTAATTTTTGAGCATTTTTCAAGCCCTATCAGGCTTCTGGATCCGATTTCGGATCACTGCACAACTAGCAGAACTTTGGGTTAATTCGAAATATGAATACTAACCCTAATAGTCGTATCACGGTCTCGTCGACCTGGCACAAGACTGACACACTTACCTTCAAACATCACCCCTTTTTATTGCATAGATCAGGCCTGCATTCATTTTTTTCAAGTGGTGGGTTTTGGTGCTTTAGGTTTGGCAGTCACTTGACAAAGTGGTGTTTGTTTTTGCTTTGCCTCCTTGTTTAACATTGAAACTATGGCTCCTATAGTAGTGAAAATCCAAATGGCCTTGAGGTTTTTACACAGTCATGATTATACAGCAAAGTTCAAACCCATAATTGCATAACATAGACATGGTTTTGCAGGATGGATTATGAGCAAATGGTTACGAATTTGGAAAAAACATTAAAACCCCATTTCCGAAAAGGGGTCATTTATGTTCCACGCGGGACGTTTCTTTAGAAACGAACCTATCTCAAAGGTATGCTTTGTTTTTTGAATATCCATTTCTTAGAAGATCTGTTTCATTTGAGTTTTTTTTATTCCCCCTTTCCTCTCTGTGGATTTGAAGATCTGTAGAAAAGGAATAAGTTCTATTAAATACAGAATCTAAACCCACAGTCAATCTTGTTCCACCATAGATTCATCGGAATCCTCGTGTTTTCACATCTGTTTAAAACTAGGGATAGTTGAGAAATTTCTTGTTTAGAAATAATTTTACCCTCCCTGAAAATGTAACTGAATTACCTCTGCATCTCGATGAAACCCCTAGTTCCTGTTGATCTGAATCCACTATACAAAGCCCATGTGTGAATATATAAGAAAAACCTACATCCATATATCAAACCCCATTTTGCTATCCAAAATCCATCCAAAGGCAAGAAACCACAATGTGATTTTATGCCCATAAAGGTTTTTGAAAAAAATTTAGATGATTTAAAGGATAGAGTTTCTACTGTTCCTACTCATGATGCCAATTCAGGTTGTTTTAAATGAATCAATTGACAATAAAAAGGACAAGTATAAGAAACAGAGTAATCCAGATGTGAATTTTACAAACAAGAGGATTAAGCGGTCTGGTAATGTGATTATTAAAAACTCAACAAATTTCAACACCGTTATAAATTCGAACTTATCATATGCCTCTTTGTCAAATTACTGAAATGGTAAATAGTTGTTTTGTTTTTTATTTGATTTTGTTTGAGAAATATTAGGTAGATTCGTTTTGATTTTATTTTTATTATTTTAGACTAGCTACATAATCATGTAGCTTGTCTTTTGAAATTATTTGTTTTGATTATTATCTAATTTTGATTTCATTTTTATTCTTTCAGGTGAGCTGCATATTTATGTCCTATGATTAAGGAGAAGAGTCATGGGATGAGAATTATTAGACTATTAATTTCCTATTTTAAAAAAACAATGTCATTAATATAAATATCTTTGATTTAAAGACTCCAACATGAGTATATTTTTTGTTATTCTATTTTTGTAAGACAAACTTATTTTCAGGGATCATCCTCTATCTTGTATGATAAGAGTTAATTGATCCAAGACTTGTTTAAATATCTTTTGTTGCTTAGTGTTTATGGGAGGTTTCTTCCTGGACCTTAGAATGGACATATATTTTTGAAATTATATGAGAAAGAAGTTTGTTATTTGGCTTTAGATCTGTGTAAACTATGCAGTGTTTTATGATTGTCTTCTCTTGTATTTTCTTGATATGAAATGTTATCTTTGTTGAATTAGCTTTAGTCTTTTCATCATTTAATATTTTATATCATGTTGTTCTTTACATTGTTCACTATCTTTTGGCCTAGTTTATATCTGTCATTGATCAACTATTTAAGTATTTTTGAGTTTACTTCTGATGTTAAATGGTTGATAACACCACTACTGAGGATTGAGATTTCTTTCGTTCTCAGTTATTGGATATCTTAAGGTCACATGATATACAATTATTTATCTTTATGTTGTCATAAACTCGCTCTAGAATATGAAACACTTCCTTGAATTTCTTCAGGAAGTATTATGCTTGTTTCGGTCATAGGTTTCCACTTGACACAGGACAAGAGAAGCTCACACAAACACAGAGAGATGAACTTAGTTTATTGTTGCGTATTAGCTAGAGGTTAATAGATGTATTGTTATTTAAGTTGTTTATATATGAATGAATAGTGATTGCATTAATATTTAGACGTTAATTAGCTTTGTATGTTTTCATTATATCATTACAATCATATTCATTCTTTGTTTATTAGTTTGATATTTAGATCATTAGAATAAGTTTTGTTTTTACTTAATCTAGTTAAGAAACATTATCTCAAACAATCACTTTCGCAAGGCTTTGTGCAAACCTTGTAAGCTATATATAACCTTTGTATATTCACACTCTTAGTTGAACATTTGTAAAAATGTGTTGATTGTTAAAATCGTATTTTAGTTAGTTCATTTCCTTTAAGTTGTTTTTTAGGATCCTAGTTGGCTAACGGAGCCATGAAACCCATCAGGTTAGATCATACCAAACGGCTTGGGTTAAATAGACAACCTCGGTCTGGATCTATCCTTCCCGTTGACGGTGTGTCATAAACGCCCATCAACAAATGGCGCTAGAAGGAGGGCCGAGGTAAATCTAGTGATTAAATGTTTTACACCTCAGCCTGTTATAATTCCATATTTATAAAAAAAAATCTTTGTCATCTTGAAATGCACTAGAGGGAAGGCCAGACTGATAAGATGGCCCTGCAGGAGTCTTTGTTTTGAATGTATTTAATTCTCCATGGCTCCCCAAATCACTGTATTGGAACATGATTTCCACTTCTCATTACCTGATATTCCCAACGAAACAGTCTCTCGCTTGTCCAAACTCACCTTTCATGGTGGGGGGGATGTATCTGCAAAATACCACCTTAACAAGTTTTGGTGTAAATTCATCAAGCATGATATTTCTGATTTAAAGGTTTTGTGCAAATTGTTCACTTTTACTTTTAGGGGCCGGATTAAACATTGGTTTGACTCTTTTTCAACATATCAAATTATTGATTGGTTTCAATTTGTAGACAAATTTTAAGATTCTTTTGAAAACTATGATTACAATAAATTATGTGAATAATTTCAGACTTTACTAATCAATGAAAATTCATCTCCAGAAGGATTTTCAACAAGAATCCATCATGTTCTATGTAAATTTAATCTTGATGACATGTCATTTGTACTAAATATTCTCTATGATGCTTGCATCCCTTTCATCCAGTCATATTCAATCATGAATGATGAATCAATTACAAATCCTATCACTCAATTGTGAGAAGAATTTTGTTCACGGGATGGGAGGAATCCATCCAAAAATTTTGAACAAGCAAGGGAGGTAGAATCTATTGAAAAGGTTCTTACTGACAATCAAATTGTTTTTTCCTCTAAATCATTGTATACTCAGTTCTTGACCATCGTGGAAGAATATTTGATGTTGGGTCAAGGTGAATGCCCATATTCTTCTAACTCTTTCTCTAATCAGTATATAAATTTAGTTTTTGAAGAAAAATTAGGTGATGAAATCGATCTTAAGAATTCTAACATTCCAATGAAACTGATTGGAGATGTAGATCTGCAATTGAAAGAAGAAACCTTATACCTTCATCCACAAATCATACCTTATCCACAGGAAATATTATATGTTTGTCATGAAAGTTTTGAATTATCTATCATACAGGAGGCAAATTTAGATGATCATATTATGTTGAAGAATTTATCACCAAAACAGAGTGAAATTTTTAAGGAAAGTGAAGAAGAATGTCTTGAGAATACCATTGTTAAATATCATAGCTCAAGAGATTTGTTTCATGTGCTCATTTATGATTCCTTTTACTCTTTATATCCTATTCTCTTCTTAGATTCTGGTGGACATGATACTTTACCCATAGTATCTTACTCATTTCTGTCGCAATCATATATTTTCGATATGCCAATATTTGGTGAAATTAATTCCAAACATAACATTTATGAAGTCAGATTTGATGCTCTTTCACTTTCATCACTCGCATGGAAAAAAGACATGTTGCAAGATGATTTTACACGATTTATTTTTGAAAAATACAATGCACTCATTCTTATGGAGATCAAATATTCTACATTGCATATTCATTCTTTCATTAGTTCGAATTTTAATGTTTATGCTTCGCATTTTGAAAAGATCAATCTCATCAAAGGAAGTGTTCAAACCAATGATCTAATGGATGTCATGAATCTTGTTATGATGTGTTCCCCATTGATATATCCATTTCATCAAAGTCATATTTTGCATGCTAATTTTTATGACAGGATCTTAGAATGGCTTGAAGATTTGTATCTAAACAATATTCATAATAAAGATAAAGTTGTGCTTTCTTTGTTTCTACCTAAATATCTAGTAAGTAAGCATGACATATTTCTTCTAGATCCTCCATGTAAAGAAATTGATGAACACTTGGAGAATTGTCAGGAGGATGGGGCACTTCGGCCTTAGCTGATGGTTATGTCAAGTCCCCATAATATTGACAAGTTTTCCAAACTTACTTACACTCTTCCATGTCATTATGACCCATATCAGGACAAGATTGTTGAATGGTTGGAGGATTCATACATCAAGAAGTTTCAAAAGAATGGTAAGGTCATGCTTGTCTTGTTTTTAAATGAATATATAGGAGGTAAGAATGACATATTTCTTTTGTATCTGCAAATAATTCATTCTTTTATTCTAATTTTTGACTTTCTATGCCTTGCAGGATTGAAGATGCTCTCGTGGTTGCACTAGAAATATGATTTTACTTAGTGTTTTGATATATTTAGTAGTTTAGAGTAGGTTTAGGAGTAAGTTTCCTTCAGTTTTATTTGTCATTATTTCTCTTTGTAATAATGAATTTATGAACACAAGTGGGCACACCAAGAGAACCATAATATGAATGTTGTCAGGGAAGTCCACTTTAAATCTTTTTCTCTCTGCTTTTTGTTGAATATTTCTTTTCAAAAAAGTAGTATCATCATGAAAATTTTAAATGGAAAGTAAAGAGATAAGTAAATTTGAAATATCAATTCAACCCTCACCCAAGGTGCCATGAGTAGGACTGCACTCATATTAATAAGGATTTTTCTATTTTCTTTTAGTCTCTCAAGAAATACTTCGCCTGAGAAAAGTCAGGTTTGCCCCCATGTAAATATTTTTAGTTTGCGTGTTCTTTTGTTTTTATTTTTATTTTTCGTTTGGCTTTTGTTTTTCCTAATAATTATTTCTAAGTCATCATTCATTATCGAAGGGAATTGGATTTTTCATTAGTAGCAGTTGATAATGGTTCAGAGCATTTGAACATTAATTTCTAAACTCAAATCAGTTATGATAAGTTTTTGTCCAATCTGTGTTCCCGGTTTTCGTTGAAATCTTAGGGAAACATGATTATCCTTAAAAAACTTCTAACGTTGTCCATGTTTTAATGGGAACAACTCAGATTTCTCCCCCATCCCTGAGATGATTTCTTAACTGAAATCTTAATGTCCAAATTACGATGAAAGTCATCAGAACAGAAAAATAATTCTTAAAAGATCAATCCTTCATTGCCTGGCTGTGAAATCTTCAGTATCACCCCGCTCTCTTAATATCATGAAGTTTCTGGGATTTTTACAAACAAATTTTAGAGAGTTGGAAGCATGGTAATGTGTGGGAATTGTGTGTAAACCCATCGGGACACTAAACAGGTATGTTGGCAGCGAGTAAAAGCACAGATGATACCAAGACAACTTCTTCAGGGTACTGAACAGGCCTGTTGGAAGCGAAGCAATGTCGGGTTCGAAGATCCTCAGGTATGTCTTTTTAAATTGATCAGGTATCAATATGCTTTTATCATAAATGGACAACTCTTGGAAGGGATAGAAGTACTAGAGTGGGTTAAATGACATCCCTGTCGAGGCTATGGATGCCTGCTAGCAGCAGTGGCCCTATCAACGATATCATAGTCATCTATATAAACATCGCTACCCCTATGATCTAAACAAGATACTGAATTACAATTTTTGGACAGAACTTTACCCAATACTATGACTATGTTATCTTTTCTGAGTTATTATCGAAGTGCTTGATCTGTGTTTTAATTGTTTCTATTAAATATTTTTTATTCATATGTTCCCTTATGTAAAGTTCTGATGATGCAGAGATAACAACTTCACCCAACATGTCGCCATTGCTGGCAGCCAACAACTCTTGTCAAATTTTATCATGATAAAATGTCGTTGCCAAGGGATAAATTTTTCTATAGCTTCCTCCTTCTCCTTACAAAATTTTCTGTCTTTTTGGCTTTGAGAAGATTCATTGGCCTAGCTGAGTGTAAGAGTTCTTTGTTTTTAATCTATCATTTGTTTTTTTTAATTTCATGACTGGAAGCATGAAATTAGAACAAAATTTGGCTTGAGTAATCATCATACAACTTGTGATTTATTTTGTTTCTTTTGTAAATGGGATTGTAACTAAAGGGCATCTATATTATTTTTATAAACCTAAAAGTTTGTAAGCCTTTTTTTTTTTGTTGATCCATTACCATAACACTTGATTTATCCACTTTGGGAGATATGACTTAGTCATTTATATTTTTTATTATATGGTTTTTACATTTGACATATGCTTGACTGCACAACTAGAAGAACTTTGGGTTAATTCGAAATATGAATACTACCCCTACCAGTCATATCACGGTCTCGTCGACCTAGTACAGGGCTGACACACTTACCTTCAAACATCACCTCTTCATACTGCATATCTCTGGCCTGCATTCATTTTTTTCAAGTGGAAGGTTTTAGTGCTTTGGGTTTGGTAGTCATTTGACAAAGTGGTTTTCATTTTTTCTTTGCATCCTAGTTTACCTTTGAAACTATGGCTCCTGTAGTAGTGCATAGCCGAATGGCCCTAAGGTTTTACACAGCCGTGATTATATAGCATAGTTCAAACCCGTAATTTCATAATAGAGACATGGTTTTGCGGGATGGATTCTGCGAAAACAGTTACGAATTTGGAAAATCCATTAAAAACCCATTTCCAAAATGGGGTCGTTTACCTTTATTAAGGGTCATTTCTTCAGAAATGAATCCATATAAGAGGTATGCTTTGTTTTTTGAATAGCAATTTCTTAGAAGATTTGTTTCGTTTGAATTTTTTTTATTCCCCCTTTCCTCTGTGTGGATTTGAATGTCTGTAGAAAATGGATAAGTTCTATTAAAGACAGAAGATAAACCCACATTCAGGCCTATTCCACCATAGATTCATATGAATTCTCATGGTTTCACATCTGTTTAAAACTAGGGACAGTTGGGAAATTTCTTGTTTAGAAATAATTTTACCCTCCCTGAAAATGTAACTGAATTACCTTTGCATCTCGATGAAACCCCCGGTCCCAGTCGATCTGACCCCACTATCGAAAATCCATGTGTGAATCTACAAGAAAACCCTGCTTCCATAGACCAAACCCCCTTTTGCTATCCAAAAGCCATCCAAAGGCAAGAAGCCACAATGCAATTTTATGCCCAAAATGTTTTTGGAAGAAGTTTTAGATGATTTAAAGGATATAGTTTCTACTTTTCATACTCATGAGGTCGATTTAGGTTGTTTTAAAAAAATCAATTGACAAGAAAAAGGGAAGGTATAAGAAACAGAGTAATCCATATGTGAATTTTACAAACAAGAGGATTAAGTGGTCTAGTAATGTGATTATTAAAATCTCAACAAATTTCAACACCGTTATAAATTCGTACTTATCAGATGCCTCTTTGTCAAATTCCTGAAATGGTAAATAGTTGTTTTGTTTTTTATTTGATTATGTTTGAGAAATAATAGGTAGATTCGTTTTGTTTTTATTATTATTATTTTACACTAGCTACAAAATCCTGTAGTTTGTCTTTTGAAATTATTTGTTTTGATTATTATCTAATTTTGATTTCGTTTTTATTCTTTCAGGTGAGTTGCATATTGATGTCCTATGATTAAGGAGAAGAGTCATGGGATGAGCATTATTAGACTAGTAATTTCCTATTTAAAAAAAACAATGTCATTAATATAAATAACTTTGATTTAAAGACTCCAACAAGAGTATCTTTATGTTATTCTATTTTTGTAAGACAAACTTATTTTCAGGGATCATCCTCTATCATGTATGATAAGAGGTAATTGATCCAAGACATTTTTAAATAGATTTTGTTTCTTAGTGTTTAGGGGAGGTTTTTTCCTGGACCTTAGAATGGACATATATTTTTGAAATTATATGAGAAAGCAATTTGCTATTTGGCTTTAGACCTGTGTAAACTGTGCAGTGTTTTATGATTGTCTTCTCATGTATTTTCTTGATATGAAATGTTATCTTTGTTGAATTAGCTTTAGTCTTTTATTCATTTAATATTTTATATCATGTTGTTATTTACGTTGTTCATTATCTTTTGGTCTAGCTTATATCTGTGATTGATCAACTATTTAAGTATTTTTAAGTTTGCTTCTAATGTTAAATGGTTGATAACACCACTACCGAGGATTGAGATTTCTTTCGTTCTCAGTTATTGGATATATTAAGGTCACATGATATATAATTATTTATCTTTTTGTCATCATAAACGCGCTATGGAATATGAAACACTTCCTTGAATTTATTCAGGAAGTATTATGCTTGTTTTGGTCATAGGTTTCCACTTGACACAGGACAAGAGGAGCTCACACAAATGCAGGGAGATGAACTTAGTTTATTGTTGTGGATCATCTAGAGGTTAGTAGATGTATTTTTATTTAAGATGCTTATATATGAATGAATAATGATTGCATTATTTAGACATTAATTAGCTTTGTATGTTTTCGTTATATCATTACAATCATATTCATTCTTTGTTTATTAGTTTGATATTTAGATCATTAGAATAAGTTGTTTTTTTACTTAATCCGGTTAAGGAACATTATCTCAAACAATCACTTTCGCAAGGATTTGTGCAAGCCTTGTAAACTGTATATAACCTTTGTATATTCACACTCTTAGCTGAACATTTGTAAAACTGTGTTGATTGTTAAAATCGTATTTTAGTTAGTTTGTTTCCTTTAAGTTGATTTTTAGGATCCTAGTTGGCTAACGGATCCATAAAACCCATCAGGTTATATCATACCAAATGGATTGGGTTAAATATACAACCTCGGTCTAGATCTATCCTTCCCGTTGACGGTGTGTCATAAACGCCTGTCAACAGAGGGAAAGATAACATGCACTATATTAATAGCACCATGGTCGAATGATGTTGTTGGAGATATGTTTATGCTTATGCAAGAAAGAAACGTAGCACATGATAGCTTTACCACATGGTGGAATGATGTTATTAGATATGCACTTGTGCTTTTGCAAGAGGAAAATCTAGCATTCAGTAGCTCTACCCCATGGTTTAATGATGTTATTCAAGATGTGGTTGTGTTTGTGCAAGATAGAATGCTAGGACAGGCTAGATTTTCTCCATGGTGGAATGATGTTATTCGATATGCCCCTGTTCTTGTGAAAGAGGGAAATCTAGCATGCCCTAACTGTCCCCCACTGTGGAATAATATTTGTTGAATAAATGATCGTGATTTTGCAAGGGGAAAAACTATCATGCGTTATCTTTCTGCCATGGTCAAATGATGTTGTTGGAGATGTGTTTGTGCTTGTTTAAGATATAAAGTTACCACATGCTAGCTTTCCCCCACAATGGAATGATGTTGTTTGAGATGAACTTGTGAAACATGGAAAGTTAGGACGCACTAGCTTTCCCCTACAATGGAATGATGTTTGTAGAGATGTGTTTTTGGTTGTGTAAGAGAAAAATCTAGCACGTGCACTCTTTCGCAAATTGGTAATCGTGTTTATGTACGAGGGTTCTAATTGATTGGAGCGACACTCCTATTCGAGTTAAATGAAAAAACCCATCATTTCTTCTTCTTCATTGCATTTATGTCCTTAGTCTTCTTGACTCCATGGAATGATGTTGCTTGAGATGCACTTTTGCAATATGGAAAGCTAGCATGTGTTGTCTTTCCCTCACAACAGAATGATGTTGTTCAAGATGTCCTTGTTCTTGCACAACATGGAAAGATGGCATGCACTAGATTTCTACAGGATGCAATGATGTTGTTGGAGATTCATTTGTGTTTGGGAAAAAGGGAAATCTAGAACGTGCTAGATTTCTCCCAATTTGAAATGATGTTTTTCGAGATGCGCTTACACTTTTGTAAGAGGGGAAGATAGCATGTGCTAGCTTTCCTTGACATTGGAATGATGTTGTTTGATATGCTCTTGTGCTTCGGCAAGAGGGAAACCTAGCATGCGCTATGTTTTCAACACTTTAGAATGATGTTGTTCGAAATGAACTTGTTCTTGTGAAGGAGGGAAATCTAGGACACATTGTCTTCCCCCCACATTGGAATGATGTTATTCAATATGAACTTGTTCTTGTGCAAGAGATAAAGCTAGCATGCACTAGATTCCCCCCATGGTAAAATAATGTTATTATATATGTACTTGCTCTTTTGCAAGAGGAAACTCTATCATGTGCTAGCTTTACACCATGGTCTAATGATGTTGTTCGATGTGTTCTTGTGCTTGTGCAAAAGAAAAATCTAGCATGCACTAGATTCCTCCCATAATGGACTAATGTTACTCGAGATGCACTTGTGTAATATGGAAATCTAGCATAGACTAGTTTTCCATTACAATGGAATGATGTTGTTTGATATGTGCTTGTACTTGCGCAAGAGAGAAAGCTAGCATGCACTAGCTTACCCACATGATGGAATGATGTTATTGAATATGTAATTGTGCTTTTACAAGATGGAAAGATAGCATTCACTAGCTTTCCCCCGTGGTCAATTGATGTTGATCGAGATGTTCTTGTGCTTGTGTAAGAGAGAAAGCTAGAACGCGCTAGTTTTCCACCACAATAGAATGATGTTGTTTAAGATGCACTTGTGCAAGATGGAAAGCTAGCATGTGGTATCTTAGCCCCATAATGGAATGATGTTGTTCAAGATGTGGTTGTTCTTGTGAAACACAATAAGGTAGAAGACACTAAATTTCCACATGGTGAAATGATGTTGTTTGATATTCTTTTGTGCTTGTGTAAAAGGGAAATCTATCACTTGCTAGATTTCCCCCATAGTGGAATGATATTGTTTTAGATGTGCTTGCACTTTTACAAGAGGGAATGGTAGAAAAAGATAGGTTTCCCCGATGTTGGAATGATATTGTTGGAGATGCACTTGTGTTTTTGCAAGAGGGATAGCTAGCATACACTAGCTTTCCCCCACTTTCGAATGATGTTGTTCTAGATGAGCTTGTGCATGCCAAGGAGGGAAAGCTAGAATGCGCTATGTTTCCCCATGGTGTTTCAATGATGTTATTTGATAGTTTTCCCACATGGTGAAATAATCTTGTTCCATAAATGGTTTTGTTTGTGCAAAACGAAAGGCTAGCACGCGATAGCCTTCCCCGATGGTGTAATGTTGTTGTTTGAGATGAATTTGTGCTTGTGAGGGAGGGAAAGCTAGCATGTGCTAGCTTTCTCCAATGGTGGAATAATGTTATTTGATATAAAATTGTGCTTGTGCAAGAGGGAAATCTAAAATGCACTAGCTTAGCACCATGGTCGAATGATGTTTTTGGATATGTGCTTCTACTTATGAAAGAGAGAAATATAGCATGCACTAGCTTTCCACCAAGTTGGAATGATGTTATTTAATATGCACTTGTGCTTGTGTAAGAGAGAAATCTCGAAAGCACTAGCTTTCCCCATGGTGGAATAATGTTATTATATATGTACGTATTCTTTTGCATGAGGTAAATCTAGCATGCACTAGCTTCCTGCCATAGTCAAATGATGTTGTTCAAGGTGTAGCTAGCACGTGCTAGCCTTCTCTTACAATGGAACGATGTTTTTCCAGATGCACTTGTGTCATATGGAAACCTAGCACATGCTAGCTTTCCCACACAATGGACTGATGTTGTTCGATATGTGCTTGTGTTTTCACAAGAAAGAAAGCTACCATGTGCCATCTTTCCCCCATGGTGGAATGATGTTATTATATGTACTTGTTCTTTTGTAAGAGGTGAAGCTAGAATACGCTAGATTTTATCCATGGTTGAATGATGCTCGATATGTGCTTGTTCTTGTGCAAGAGAGAAAGCTAGCACGTGCTAGATTTCTCACACAATGGACTGATGTTGTTCCAGATGCACTTGTCCAAGATGGAACGCTAACATGCACTAGATTTTCCCCACAATGGAATGATGTTGTTTGATATATGCTAGTGCTTGTGCAAGAGAGAAATCTATCACGTGTTATCCTTCCCCCACAATGGAATGATTTTTCTCGAGATGCACTTGTGCAAGATGGAAAGCTGGCATGCACTAGCTTTCCATCATAATGGAATGATATTTCTCAAGATGCAATGCTGCTTGCACAACTTGGAATGTTGGCACGCGCTAGCTTTCCACATAATGGAATGATGTTGTTTGAGATTCATTTGTGTTTGGGTAAAAGGGAAATGTAGAACATGCTAGATTTCCCCCACAGTGGAATAATGTTAGTGCTTGCTCAAGAGAGGAAGCTAGAACACACTATATTTCCTCCACAATGGATTATTGTTGCTCGAGATGAACTTGTGCAATATGGAAAGATAGCATGCACTTGATTTCCCTCACAATGAAATGTTTTTTCTCAAGATGCACCTTCTTCTTGCACAACTTGGAAAGACGGTGCGCGCTAGCTTTTTCCCACAATGAAATTATGTTGTTTGATATTTTCTAGTGTTTGTGAAAGAGAGGAAGATAACACACACTATATTTCCTCCACAATGGAATGATGTTGCTCAATATGCACTTGTACAAGATGGAAATCTAGCACACAATAGCTTTTTCTCACAATGGAATGATATTGCTAAAGATGCACTTCTGCTTGCACAACTTGGAAAGCTAGAATGCATTAGATTTCCACACAGTGGAATGATGTTGTTGGAGATTGTTTTGTGTTTGGGAAAAATGGAAATGTAAAACATGCTAGCCTTTCCCCATAGATAAATATAGAACCCACTAGATTTTCCCCATGGTGGAATGATATTAGATATGTACTTGTGATTTTGTGATCCAGGGGATCAAAATATGCTCAAAAATCAAATTGCTTAGAATTACTTCAAAATAGACTCGTGCGTAGGCCTCGTCCTCATGATCCCAACGCAACTTGAACGGGTTCAAATAGACATCATATGCATTAGATATTGCATCCTATCCACTTTCCCAAACATGCAAAATTTTGTTGGTTGTACATTCTGTACAGTGCTGACGTCGCAGGGCTATACTGCTGACGTAGTAGGGCCATACTGGTGACATGGTAGGACCATACTAACACATGGCAGGTGACCATACTGACATGTGGAAAGTGGTGATGTGGTAGAGGGTGACGTGGAAACGTGTGGTAGGATTGTACGTGGACCTATCCGGCTTTGACATGTGGCGATGTGCTAGAGAAATGTTATGGTGCCACGTGGCCTAGACATGGGATGCCATATGGCACCCCCTTCATTGTTAAAATGTTTTGATTTGAACTCCATAGTTCTTGAAACCGTGACCTCCAGGCATGGGAATGACTTGGCGCAGGCCAGGCTACCGGTCCGCCTACCACATGTTCCTTACCCCATAACCTTTGAACTTATATTTAAATTTGAGTAATGTTTAATTCAGATGCAGAAAGGGATGGGGCTAAGCCCCAGCCCTTAGAATTGACCTTACCATATAATCATTTCATTGGAACCAGGGGGTGCAAGGAACCATAGGTGTCGACCCACGAACACTTGGAACCAAACATGACCACCATTTGCACGGGAGGTTTCAACGGATCCCGACTTGGTGCTAGGGCATGGCCACATGGTTCCCATGCGACCAACACCTCTTCCATTTTAGGCGGTTATCCTCCTAACGCTGTGAAATATTTCCACCTTTCATGGGATGCACATGGGTGTTGGGTTTAGGCACAAGAAACACCTAGAAGCCAGGTTCAGTCATTCTGAGTGTGTTTTGGTGAGCAAAGACAACAAAGAATTGGAAAAAACTTTCAGGAAGGGATTCCAACACATTTTTTGGCCAAACTAGGTGCAGGAGGAACCCAACTGGGGGTTTTTGGATGTTTTGGAGCCATTGAAGCCATCTATTTCTCATTTTGAGCATTGTAAAGTACTGATTTTCATACTTTGAGCATTAATGAAAATGATCTATTTGAATCTGGACCAGGAGATGTAGCCTAAGAGAGCGGTGAACTCCTTTATCATGTTGTTGTGTTAATGTGTTTATTTGATGGTTGTTTATGACTTTTTATGCTACTCATGATTAATTAAAAACTCATTAAGTTTTATGTGTTAGTAACTTGATCCTATTACCCAAACACATATAAATTTCACTTGCAATTTTAAAGAGACACACACATTTTCATTTTCATATCAAGTTGGTATCAGAGCATAGGTTTTTTAAGGTTTGATTGTTTGCAAGTGTTTGTTTTATGATTATTACAAGGTTGAAGCTCACAAGAAGAGAAGGTGTTGTAGAGCGAAGTTCTCAACTTTCAATAAGGAGAACTACACAATCACCTCAAGCTTCAAGGAGATATTCACCAAGTATGTCTCATGAGGAGATTCATGAAACTCTTACTTCAGAGGATGAAACTTTTAGAAAATATTTCTATGATATGAAAAATATGGTGAAAGTTTTATTTGAAGAAAGAAATGCAAGGTTTCAAGGTGAAATCTCAAACCCTCCAAAGGGCAATGGAGATAGTGGTGATAAAACTCGAAAAGAAAATGGAAGGAATGGTGATACTCCACCTCCTTCACCTTTGTCTTCCACCTCTTCTACCACACTTGTAGGAGTTTGAGGTACCTGTTTTTCCAGTTGTTGTACATTTTGATTTTCTAGTACCTTTGGAATTTCTTTTTCAGTGATCTCATCAAGCACTGTGTATTCTGGTTTTTCTTTTTCCTGTTTCTTTCCCTGCAAATGATCTTTGTACATGACCTTCTCATTGAATATGACATATCTACTCCTAATGATTTTGTGATTTTCATAATCCCATAAGAGATAACCAAAATCATTAACAACGTATCCAATAAAGGTACACTTCTTGGATTTTGCCTCAAGATTTGCTCTATTTTCTTTATCAATATGGACAAATGTTTCACAACCAAAAGTATTCAAAAAATAATAGTTTACCTTTTTTCCTGTCCATGCCTCCTCTGGAATTCCACCATACAAAGAAATTTAAGGTCCTCTGTTTATTAAGTAAATGGCAGTATCTACAGCATCTGCCCAGAACTGTAAGAGAAAACCAACATGCACTCTCATACTCTGTGCATGCTCCATGATTGTCCTGTTCATCCTTTCTAACACACCATTTTCTTGTGGTGTTCCTGGAATTGTCTTCTCTCTATGAATCCCATGGTATGAAAAGTAATCATCAAACTCCTTGCTGCAATATTCACCTCTATTTTATGATCTGAGACACTTTAACCTTTTTCATGTCTCTTTCTCAACCAAAGCTTTCCATTTCTTAAAAGTATTAAAAACATTGGATTTTTTTTTAATGCAATAAACTCAAGTTTTTCTAGTTGCATCATCAATAAAAGTAACATAATAATGAGAGAGACCAAGAGATGATACCTGAGTTGGTCCCTATACATATGTATGAAGAAGCTCTAACCTTTCACTCTTCTTTTCTTTTCCAACTCTAAGAAATCTGACTCTCTTTTTTTTCCATAAACACAATGCTCACAGAAATCAAAAATCAAATTGTTTAATATATGGAAACAAATTTCTTTTGTGAATTACCTACATCCCCTTCTCACTCATGTGTCCAAGCCTATGATGCCATAGTGTTGTATCCACTTTTGTAGAAGATAGAGAGATAGAAGAGTCAGTATTACCAGTACATAAATACAATGTACCTACCTTCTCTCCTTTTGTTATCACCAATGGTCCTTTGGTGACATTCCACACCTTATCTGTAAATATGGATATACAACCTTCACTTTCCAACTGCCCAGTTGAAATTATATTTTTCCTTAGATCTGGAATATGTCCTACCTCTTTCAACAACCATTGGTTTCCATTGTTTTGATTTATTTTTACCTTTCCCATTCCAAGAATTTTGCATGGTGCATCGTCACCCAAATGAACCTATCCAAAATCACCTTGAATATAATCTAGAAAATGTTTCATATGGGGTGAGGTATGAAATGAATCCCTTGAATCTACTACCCAAGACCCTGAAATATTATCTATAGAAAGAATCAAAGCATCTTGTAACACATCACCTGTTACATTTGCTTCCCTATTTTTCTCCTGTTGTCCATCTCTTTGCTTCTTTGGAGCCCTGTAGTCTTTCTTCATATGTCCTTTATTCCCACAATTCTAGCACTCTATCTTTCCAAATCTCGATTTGGATCTGCCCTTCCTAGAATTCACGCGGTTTCCTGAGCCCTTTCCTCTATCCTTTTCTCTCCCCATGTTCTCTATGTTTAATGCATTAATTGATGTCTCACCTGTGATTTTCCGTCGCATTTCCGCGCTAAGGATAACACCAAGGAAATTTGTTGGACACACCGACCACATTGACATGGGGGGTGAATCAATGTAGGGATCTTTTTCAAACTTCCCTTCACAAAAATTATTATCTAGCAATCACCAATTACTCGGCACTCATTACTGTCATTTATAATCAGTTGTATGTGAACATATATCAACAACATATAACAACAACATATATCATCAATAAGTCATCACCACAAGGAACACAAAGAACACATGATGTATGCACAATTTTGTTTTTATTACGGACTACAATCCTTGAGTTATCAACAACAACTGAATAGAGTTACAACTCCACAAGAGAACCAACTCTACAATGCAAGAATCAAATTACACAACTTGACACCAATTGAGAAGAGGAATCAATCCTCAACATATACCAATCTGTCAACAGGTACACGACCTATCAGTAGTGCAACACGCGTATGTACTACAACCTATGTATGCCTTAGGGTTTTCTCTCTATGAAAAAATCAAATCCTTTGTAGCCTTCAGTCACGTCTACTTATATCTTCCATTTTCCCATCTGAACCATAACCAATCACAACACATCTATGTTCTCCCACATCTTACTCATGCTCCTCAACCATACAATATGAATGTTACTTAGTCATGTATAAGCAACCAATATACTGTGGCAATCATATCAGTATTGAATCATACGAGTGATACTCATTGTATCAATCAACCAACATAACCATATCACAACATCCATACAAATAATGCCTTAAGAATTCACCATACAATAAGCAAGAATATCCATCAAGACAACTATGTAACCATACAAGAGTTTCTATGGAAGATCTGAGCCCATGGAATTAAGATCTGGAACTTGATTTAGACTTCAAGAACCTAGCATCAACTCACACTCAAGTCTATATGACTTCATCCAACTGTACGCGCTCTGCCTTCCTTCAACCCCTTTCTATGCTCTTCAAGATATGCTCAAGAGATTATTTTCACAAGAGACCTTTGATTCTTATTTATAGTCTCCAAGTAGCTTCCTTAGAAGCATCTTCTAGGCCATTTTTTCCACATAGCCACTTTGTCCACATAGTCACCTATGCCCAACTTTGCCCAATTTGCCACTTGTCCATGTATCCAACAACCACTTGACCACTTAACCCATTTTCCTCATTTTAGGGTTAACCTTCTTATAACCACTTTCCATAATTAGAAAGTTCTCCATTTACTTTATTATTTAAATAATCCTCCTTGACTTTGTCACTTCACTTTATTATTTAAATAATCATCTTTGATTTTGTCACTTCACTTTAATATTTAAATAATCCTTTTTTACTTTGTCACTTTATTATTTAAATAATCCTCCTTGACTTTGTCACTTCACTTTATTATTTAAATAATCCTCTTTGATTTTGTCACTTCACTTTATTATTTAAATAATCCTCTTTTGATTTTGTCACTTCACTTTATTATTTAAATAATTCTCTTTGACTTTGTCACTTCAATTTATTATTTAAATAATCCTCTTTGATTTTGTCACATCACTTTATTATTTAAATAATCTCTTCATTGCAAGCACTTTGACTTCTTTGACATTTTGGGGCTTCAAGCCAACATATGAGGGTCCTCCAACTTCGTAAGGCCATAACTCTCAAACTATGAGGAGTTATGTGACGTTCCACATACCACCGTAAATGGCTTGACAAACACTATCCATGTAGGACAGTTTCACTGACAAATTCACTGATCTTCATGTCATTATTCCACAATTAAGCATGGGTTCTCTAACCATACTACTAGGATAACTTAACCGCAAAGCGTCTTCCCGTGAGGGATTTCACCATAAGGGAGCCACTTTGGATTTCACCGCAAAGAGTCTTCCCATGAGGGCTTTCACCATAAGGGGACCACTTTGGAGTTCATCCATTTGTACAACCATGACCTTTGGAGTTCACTACAAAGCGTCTTCCCATGAGGGCTTTCACCATAAGGGGACCACTTTGGAGTTCATCCATTTGTACAACCATGACAAGACAATAATGAGTCGTATTTACATCAATCCAACTACAACTCATTGATCCATATTCATCTATGCATACGATTATGACTCCTATTGATATCAATCCATTGACATCAAGGTCAATACTTGATCCATCGATCATGGTCAATACATGATCCATCAATCACTACATCAATATACTATGACAAGACATTGTACCTTTGACATCAATCCTTTGGCATCAATGACAACATGATCCAACAATTTCCCCCTTTGGCATTGATGGCAATACCAACATTGATGTCAACACCAATCATTGATGGAAACATGTAGACAAGGCATGCTCTACATCAATATGCATCTCAATCACATCAATGTTACTATATCTCCCCCTTTGACATCAATGGAAAAGGGTCATTCTCCCCTTTGGGTTTCTCCCCCTTTGGCATCAATGGAAAAGGGTCATTCTCCCCTTGGGGCTTCTCCCCCTACCTGAACTCTCCTTGGGGTTTCTCCCCCTGTATGAATGCCTTAGATCTTCCTCTGAATAATATCTCCCCTTTTAAACAAGGGATATCACTCTGATGTATAGCTCATGATCCCCCTCTGACCATCACTCCCCCTAGAACTATGCCTCTTTGCTCTTTATCCAAGTATAGGTCTCTTTTTCAAGTATTTATCTTTGCAACAGATAAATATCTCCTCCTGGAATCATGAGAAGAAGAATGACTTCCCCTATGGGTATGTCTCCCCCTATCTTCTCTGCAATATGAACAATATGATTTTGCTGCAAATGCTACTACTCAACCGGAACATAGATCAACTTCTCTTTCTATGATGATCCTTGGACCCGTCTATGCATCAAACTCATGCCATACCATACACCATGAAGCAAAAGATATGTCAACACTGAATAGAGAATCATGAACAAAACATCAACCATGTACATCCAATACCCATGTACATCAACCATGTACAACAATACCATATCATATGCCATAAGATATCATCAATGGAGTGCATCAACCATATGCCTCTACTAATCATGCCAACCATGTGCCTCAAATAAGTGTCATATCACTCATGATATGCCTCTACCAAGAACCAAGTGCCACAATCATGTATCTTAATCAATGAAGTGTCTCAAGTATATCATCCATACATCAACAAGTGCACCAAACATGTATCACCACTTGTACCAAGCAAGTGCATCAATCATGCACCAATACCACAACAAGATGAACTACAATCAAGATGTGTCCTCATGCATGTATGCCATATCCACCATAAAACATGTGCCAATCATACTGCTAGTATGTGTGTCTAACAATGTACCAAAAGTGTACCAATCATGCATCTAAGATAGCCTTTAAACACTCAACCATATATCACCACCATACATACAACAATTATGTATGCCAACATGTAATCATGAAAAACTGCAACAAACATGTCAGACCCTGCAACAAACCATGTCAGACCCTGTAACACAGAGTTATACCATCATACCATGTTGCAACTCATATGCATAGCCATTTTCCTAAGGTTTTTTACCACATATACGCGGCCTGCTGCACAAACAATTTGTGTATGTACGTGACCTATTCATAGGTCATCTTGCATATGTACATGACTATTACCATTGTAACTTGTGTATGCTTCTGAAGATGAAAAACTTGAGCTTCCCTTAAGGCTACCATTCTGTTCTGACTGTTCAGTTTTCTTCACCCACTTCTGAAGGTGTCCCAATTTTTTAGAACTTGAGCTTTGAGCTTCCATCTTTTCAAAAATGTCTTCCTTCCTAACTTCATGCCTTCTTCTAGTCATGCTATATGAAGTCCTCATCATGGAATTTCTTCTTATGTTCCAACAATCCTGGGATTTGTTGCCAAATCCACTACAACCGTAGAATCTCATGGTGTGACAATGAGCAGGAATATGTCCTACTTGATTACATCTCCAACACCTTAGGGTGTTATGAAATATTTCACTATCTTTCCTTGCATAATATCTGCATTCCAAAGCTTTATGACCATATTCATTACATGAGTAACATTGACCATGAAAAACATTTTCATACATTTTCTTTGGTGTCCATCTTGAAGGTGTCTCTCTTCTTTGAAGTGTAAATATGGATTTTTGATGTCTTCCTTGCTTTGTTATTTTGAAACTTCCATTGCCTTGTGTAGATGATTGACTTGCAACATTATTTCCATCCTTTGAGAGTGAGGGACTTACCTCATGATTCTTTGAAGTGCTTGCTTCAACATGTGTAGCTTCTTTCTTATATCCAATACCTAATTTATCATTTGGTGATCTTTGACTATCCAAGATCTCATTCAAGATTTTTGAGCTATTCAAGAATTTGTTTGACTTCTCTACTTTCTTTATAAGATCAACAACTTCAGCTTCCAACTTATGACATGACTCTTCCTTTTCACTTACTTGATTCTTTAGTAATTCCTCTACCCTTTTGGCTTCTTCAATTTGGGTCTTGAGATGGACATTAACTTCAATGCTTTTTCTAATCTCATCATTTAGCTTCTTATTCTCTTCTATTTCATTCTTTAGTCTTTTGATCTTTTCTTATTTTTCTTCTAATTGAGTCTTTTTACTTTCTTCTTGTTCCTTGAGCATTTCCTTTAATTTCAAGATATGCCTTTGATTCTTTTTAAGAAACTTTTTAGTGTTATCAGAAAGATAGCTATATTCTATGTAACAATGGTCATAGTTGTATTCAAATAGAACCCATTCAACTTTACTTTTAAGCTCTGATAGTTCTTCTTCTACTTCTTCCATGGGATAACTATCATTTGAATCTACACAAACTATCTCTAGATTTTCTTCTTCACTTGTAGAGAAATATTCAACATCGTCACATTTTGAAATATTGTAATCAGGAGTTTTTGGAGATTATTTACCTTCATTTTTTTTTATGGAGTTGTCTTTAGCATCTTTCTTCTTGCTTTGGTATGTCTCCTCTAGATTTATACATAGATCCTTGGTGGATGTGCATTGTCCCATGTTGTCTTTGATAGAACTTGAGAGTCCACTAAGAATGGTATTGAGAGCCAATGCATTATTATTCTTTTCTTCCCTTTGAGCTGCAAAGTTTGACTTTTTCTTCAAAGGAACTGATCCACCAATAGCTTCTTTCCAAACACCCACTCCTATTTCCTTCAAATGCACTTTCATTTATATTCTCCATGTAGAATAATTTTCCTCATCAAGGATTGGAACTTCATCATCCATTTGTGTTTCCATGGATGTCCTCCAAGCTTTTTAAGGATTATAGCGAAGGCCTTCTCTAATACAAATTGTTGGACACCCCGACCACACTGAGAGGGGGGGGGGGGGTGAATTAGTGTAGGGATATTTTTCAAACTTCCCTTCACAAAAATTATTATCTAGAAATCACCAATTACTCAACACTCATTACTATGATTTATAATCAATTGTATGTGAACATATATCAATAACATAAAACAACAACACATATCATTGATAATTCATCACCACAAGAAACACAAAGAACACAAGATGTATGTACAATTTTATTTTTATTACGGACTACAATCCTTGTGTTGGAAGATTGGTTGTTGTCATTGATGTCAACCCTAGTCATGGGTTTTGGACCGCAAGATTGATGAAGGTATTTGGACATGAAGGAAAATGCACTTGTAGATACAACACCCGTGAATGGATAGTATGCATCATGTTGTTTCCGGTGGTATGTGGAACGTCACGTGGATCCTCATGGTTGAGGAGAAATGAATTTTTGAAGATGACAAAGTGAATTGAAGAAGGAAGTACATGTATGCCCTGAAGATAATTAAAGAAAAGAATTACAAAATAAGAAAGTGTCAGGTCGACCCTAATGTTAAAAGGAAGTGACATAAATGGTATAAATAAACATCATTATACATTCATTTGATACAAGTTGAATTTCATAGGTAATAAGAAGAAAAGAAGGTCGGATTTCAAGGGAGGATGAAGTCTTTTGGTGATGTGTTCTAAGGTATGTTATTTTTAGGTCATTTTACCATTTTTGCTATAATTTTTTTTCTAGAATGATTCAAATGGTGAAATCTCTATGGTATTGAGAAGACATATCAAGGTACCTCTGGTAAAAAATTTAGCTCTTGATTCGCTATAATTATGGAGATACACTCTGTGGAAGATAAGGTTTATGACCAGTCCTGAAGCTAGTCAATAAACATGTGTTCCGGGTTAAACAGTCATAACTTCTTCATTGAGAATCCAAATGAAGTGGGACAAATTTCATTGGAAAGAGTAACGGACTGTATTTTCTTGTGTGTGAGTTTCATAATCGGATGTTAATTATTGAGCGTGGGGAATTTTGTGCAAGTTCACTCTCCTGAATAGACCAAAATTGAATAAAGTCTACCATTCTTTCTATAACCTCTTTTTGGGGAGGATTCAAGGAGTGAAATTTGGAGGAGTTTCAGAGAATACATTGAGTAATATTATCTATAGGATCAAATTAATCCAAGAATTGAAGAAGTCTCAAGAAGCATTATAAGGTTGTATGTGATGATTGGTTGATGGTGATGATTTAATGTAAAGTTTTATTATCTCTCTCATATATTCTTGGGTGGAAGGAAGGGGCAAGGATGGAGAGTTCAACTCTCTCTTGATATTGGAGGATTTTATATTCCTCTTGTAGGTTTATCCCTCCCTTTACATTTGGAAGTTGTAGCTACCTTTGGAAGTCATTACTTCCCTTGAACAATAACTATTGATTATTTCTCATATATTATGCATGGTGTATTATGGTGTATTGGTGTAACTCTTATACTATTGTTCA
>ML811196.1:39179-64839 GCA_009831015.1 Picea engelmannii | reverse complement strand
AATTTTTGAAGATGACAAAGTGAATTGAAGAAGGAAGTACATGTAGGCCCTGAAGATAATTAAAGAAAAAAATTACAAAATAAGAAAGTGTTAGGTCATCCCTAATGTTAAAAGGAAGTGACATAAATGGTATAAATAAACATAATTATACATTCATTTGATACAAGTCGAATTTTAGAGGTAATAATAAGAAAAGAAGGCCGGATTTCAAGGGAGGATGAAGTCTTTTGGTGATGTGTTCTAAGGTATGTTATTTTTAGGTCATCTTACCATTTTTCCTATAATTTTTTTTCTAGAATGATTCAGATGGTGAACTCGCTATGGTATTGAGAAGACATATCAAGGTACCTCTGGTAAAAATTTCATCTCTTGATTCGCTACAATTATGGAGATACACTCTATGGAAGATAAGGTTTGTGACCAGTCCTGAAGCTAGTCAATAAACATGTGTTCCGGGTAAAATAGTCATAAATTCTTCATCGAGAATCCAAATTAAGTGGGACAAATTTCATTGGAAAGAGCAAGGATATAGTTTCTTGTGTGCGAGTTTCAAAATTGGATGTTAATTATTGAGCGCGGGGCATTCTGTGCAAGTTCACTCTTTTGAATAGACCAGAATTGAATAAAGTCTACCATTCTTTTTATAACCTCTTTTTGGGGAGGATTCAAGGAGTGAAAATTGGAGGAGTTTCAGAGAATACATTGAGTAATATTATCTATAGGATCAGAGTACTCCAAGAATTGAAGAATTGCATAAATTGAAGAAGTCTCAGGAAGCATTATCAGGTTCTATGTGATGATTGGTTGATGGTGATGATTTAATGTAAAGTTTTATTATCTCTCTCATATATTCTTGGGTGGAAGGAAGGGGCAAGGATGGAGAGTTCGACTCTCTCTTGATAATGGAGGATTGTATCTTCCTCTTGGAGGTTTATCCCTCCCTTTACATTTGGAAGCTGTAGCTACCTTTGGAATTCATTACTTCCCTTGAACAATAACTATTGATTATTTATCATATATTGTGCATGGTGTATTATGGTGTATTGGTGTAACTCTTATACTATTGTTCATTGTTCATTGGATATAGGTGAATGGTTTAAGTATAAGTTGAAAAGGTTTTAAATTGTACTTGATACTGATTCACCCCCCTCTCAGTATCAACACCTTGGGTTATCAACAACAACTGAATAGAGTTACAACTCCACAAGTGCACCAGCTCTACAATGCAAGACTCAACTTACACAACTCAACACCAACTGAGAAGTGAAATAAATCCTAAAAAAATACCAATCTGTCAACAGGTACGTGACCTGTCAGTAGTACAACATGCATATATACTACAACCTACGTATTCCTTAGTGTTTTCTCTCTATGAAAAACTCAGATCCTTCGCAGCCTTCAGTCACATCTACTTATGTTTTTCATTGTCCTATCTGAACCATAACCAATCACGACACATCTATGCTCTTGCACATCTTACTCATGCTCCTGAACAATACAATATGAATGCTAGTTAGTCATGTATAAGAAACCAGTATATTATGGCAATCATATCAGTACTGAATCATAAGAGTGATGCTCAATCTATCAATCAACCAACATAACCATATCACAACATCCATACCAATAATTCCTTAAGAATTCACCATACAATAAGCAAAAATATCCATCAAGACAACTATGTAACCATACCAGAGTTTCCATGGCAAATCTGAGCCCATGGAATGCACATCTGGAACTTTCTTCAGACTTCAAGAACCTGGCATCATCTCACACTCAAGTCTCCATGACTTCATCCAACTGTATGTGCTTTGCCTTCCTTCATTCCCTTGCTATGCTCTTCAATCTATGCTTAAGAGATTATTTTCACAAGAGACCTTTGCTTCTTATTTATACTCTCCAAGTAGCTTCCCTAGAAGCATCTTCTAGGCCACTTTGTCCACATAGTCACCTATGTCCAACTTTCCCCAATTTGCCACTTGTCCATGCATCCAATATCCACTTGACCACTTAACCCATTTTCCTCATTCTAGGGTTAAACTTCTTATAACCACTTTCCATAATTAGAAAGTTCTCCATTTATTTTATTATTTAAATAATCCTCCTTGACTTTGTCAATTCACTTTATTATTTAAATACTCCTCTTTGATTTTGTCACTTCACTTTAATATTTAAATAATCCTCTTTGACTTTGTCACTTTATTATTTAAATAATCCTCCTTGACTTTGTCACTTCACTTTATTATTTAAATAATCCTCTTTGATTTTGTCACTTCACTTTATTATTTAAATAATCCTCTTTGACTTTGTCACTTCACTTTATTATTTAAATAATCCTCTTTGACTTTGTCACTTCACTTTATTATTTAAATAATCCTCTTTGATTTTGTCACTTCACTTTATTATTTAAATAATCTCTTCTTTGCAAGCACTTTGACTTCTTTTACCTTTTGGGGCTTCAAGCCAACATATGAGGGTCCTCCAACTTCGTAAGGTCATAACTCTCAAACTGTGAGGAGTTATGTAACGTTTCACATACCACCGAAAATGTCTTGACAAGATCTATCCATCTAGGATAGTTTCACTGACAAATTTATTGATCTTCATCTCATTATTCCACAATTAATCATGGGTTCTCTAACCATACTACTAGGATAACTCAACCACAAAACATCTTCCCGTGAGGGCTTTGACCATAATGGGACCACTTTGGAGTTCATCACAAAACATCTTCCTGTGAGGGATTTCACCATAAGGGGACCACTTTGGAGTTCATCCATTTGTACAACCATGACCTTTGGAGTTCATCGCAAAGAGTCTTCCCGTGAGGGATTTCACCATAAGAGGACCACTTTGGATTTCATCCATTTGTACAACTATGAAAAGACAATAATGAGTCATCTTTATATCAATCCAACCACAACTCATTGATCCATCTTCATCTACGCATACGACTATGTCGCCTCTTGATATCAATCCATTGACATCAAGGTCAATACATGATCCATCAATCACTACATCAATATACTATGACACGACATTGTACCTTTGACATCAATCCTTTGGAATCAATGACAACATGATCCAACAAAATCATCAAATTTTAAAGTGTTTGAACCAGAGACGAAGTTACTTATATCCATGACCAAGGCATTCCATCTTTCTAGCAATGAGCACAAGATTAGAAGATCCCTGACCTCATCATCAAAGTCCAATTTTACAAGACTTAGTTGATTAGTAACCGTATTAAATTCATTTAAATTATATGCAACAGACCCACCTTCTGATATCTTCATATGAAATAATCTCTTCATTAGAAATATCTTATTGGACTATCAGGGTTTCTCATACAGTTTAGCCAATGCCTCCATCATATCATTCATTGTATTTTCTTTCGAAATTTTAAAAGTCATTGACGTTGTCAAGCTCAGTCGTATCATTCATATTTCCTTTCTGTTAAGAACCTCCCATTATTCGTTCTTCATGGCCATCGACTTTTTTTCTATTCCACCCAATGGTAGGAATAGATCCTTCGGATATAAATAATATTCCATCTGCATCTTCCATAACTAGTAGTTTTGGCCATTAAATTTCTCAACCCTAAACTTTCCATCTTTCGCCATTGCTCCCACTTGAACCAAGAACCCTCTTTTCATGCGAGTTACCTTTCACTCTGATACCATTTGTTAGGAAAATAGGATCGTGGAGAAATAAAATAAAATAAATGCCTAAATAAAACACAAAAGATACACAATACAATAGGGACATAGATATACGTGGTTCACCTAGTGTGGGCTACATCCACCAGAGAAATTTCCATGTCCTTCCTTTATTATTATTCAGCAAATGAAGGGATACAACCTACAACACACCCACTATAACTTCATCATCTTTCTCTCACAGTCTCCTCACTCAGAATACAATATTCACAATCATACATAGTTGTAATAAATTTCTCTCATAAAATAGGGTTGCCTTCTAGGGAAAAAAACCCTAACATAACTTCTATCGTCAGATCTGTGACTTTATAATGAATGGTCCATATTTACTATGAAATTACAATATACATTTACAAGGAAATGTTTCCTTCGGGGGCTTCGTCCCCGAACCCCCCTTTACACTCCACCGTGTGGCGGAGTGTCCATTCTTCCAGCATGTAAAGTCTTCGTGGGGTAAAAACAAGGCTGAAAACAAAGACCTATGTATCAAGAAGATAATAATGCTCCACGACCAACAAATTTGTGTTAGTATTTTTTGATGAAATACTAATATATAACAAATATTGGGAAGAGAATGTACAACATGTTGGCAAATTATTACATCTGTTGAAAGAGAAAAAACTTTATGAAAATCCTTCCAAGTGTGCCTTTGGGGGTTCAAGGAGTGGAATATTTGGTTCATATTGTATCTCATGAAGGTGTAAAAGTGGACCCTAACAAAATTAAATCTATGAGGGAATGGTTGATTCCCACAACCTTGAAAAAACTTAGAGGATTCTTAGGGTTAACAATCTATTATCACAAGTTTGTGAAGAAATATGGTCAAATAGTAGGACCTCTAACAACATTATTAAAGAAGGAAGCATTTTATTGGACAAAATAAACAACCAAAGATTTTGAAAAACTTAAGGAGGCTATGTGTACTACTCCCATCCTAGTCGCACCAAACTTTACAAAGAAAATTATTGTGGAGTGTGATGCCTAACACCATGTAATTAGTGCAAATTTAATGCAATAAAGAAGGCCCCTTGCCTTTGAAAGTATATAACTTAAAGGAAAAAAATTAGTCAAACCCATTTATGAAAAAGAAATGTTGGTTAGAATACATGTGGTTCTGAAATGGTGCCCTTACCTAATAGGAAGAGACTTCAATTTGAAAACAAATCATGATAGTTTGAAGTACTTCTTGGAGCAACAATCATCTTTAGAAGAGAAACAAAAATGGGTTACAAATATTCTAGGTGATGACATTGAAATTATCTACAAAAAACGAAAACACAATGATGTGGAAAATGCCCTTTCAAAGAAAGAAGAAGAAACAGAAAGTTCACTATGTGTTATTTCTATTTTGTAATCTGATTGGGTAGAAGAAACAAGGATAGAATCTAATAAATATCAAGAGGTATGCAATATCATTCAACAACTACATGAGGACCCTAGTTCATTAGAAAATTTTGTATGAAAAGATGATTTTCTATGGTATCATGATCACCTGTATTTATGTAATAATTCCCAACTCAAACAGAAGGTCTTTCTACAATTACACACTTCTCCTATAGGATGACATTCATGATTCTTGAAAACATACGACAGGGTCAAGAAGGATTTTTTATGGGAAGGTCATAAATATAATGTTCAAAAGTTTATGTCTGAATGTTTAGTTTTCCAACATAATAAGGGAGAAATAATCAAGATGTCACATCTCCTAAAACCATTAGTTATACCAAGTCAACATTGGGAAGAAGTTTCAATGGATTTTATTATAGGTTTACCCAAATCCAAAGAAAATACTTTCATCATGGTAGTAGTGGATCAACTAACAAATTATTCCCATTGTTTCTCTCTTTCTCATCCTTTTAAAGCAAGTACAATAGTTGCAGCATTCACAGAAATAGTTCAAAAGCTACATAGAGTCCCCAAGATTATTTTAAGTGACAGAGATCCAATTTTCACTAGAAATTTTTGGACTAAATCATTTTCTTGTTTGGGTACTCAATTTACTCACGGTTCATCTTACCACCCTCAATCCAATGGGAAAACTAAGATTGTGAATAAATTTATAGAAGGATATCTTCGTTGTTTTGCATCCAATAAACAAACACAATTGGTCAAATGGTTTCCTTTGGAGGAATGGTGGTACAACATCTCCTTTCATACTTCATCCAAAATTCCCCTCATTTCTAGTGCTTTATGGATATCATCCTCCATCCATTATATCACCCTTGAAAAGGAATACAAGGGTTTTAGCAGTGGAGGACCACATAGGGAACAAAAAAGATATTCTCAAACTATTGAAGGACAACTTGGTTATGACACAAAATAAGATGAAACAAAAAGAAAATCAACATCGAAGTGAAAGAGAATATGAAGTGGGGGATTGGGTATTTCTGAGGCTACAACCATATAAACAGATGTCCCTCAAGCAACAAAAGAACACTAAATTAGCACCCAAATATTATGGCCCCTATAAGTTTTTTCAAAGGATTGGAAGTATGGATTACAAATTGGAGTTGCCTCCATCTTCACGTCTACATCCAATCTTCCATGTTTTTTTCTTAAAGAAGGTAATCAAAAACAAGATCCCAGACCAAACTATTTTACCATATATTAATGAAGAAGGGAAAATCATACTAGAACTAGAAACATTCCTTGAAACAAGGATTAAGAAACTGAAAAATAGAGCAATCACAAAGTATGTCGTCAAATGGAAGAACCTACTAGTGGAAGAGGCATCATAGGAAGATGAGTTCTTCATGTAGAAACACCCGTAGTTAGTGAACTGTTGAGGAAAACACTTGTTTGAAGGGGAGGGGCATGTTTCAACCTAGATAAAGCCCCATTTTATGTGTAAAACCGATTACTAAGCCATATATATATTGAATTATTACATTTATAGTATTATAATTGTATGTCAAATAGAAACCTTCATGCTACCCTTTCATTATAATTGTACCATTTGTCTCCTATATATATACCAAGGAGACCTAGTCTTAGGATCATCTTATCTCATCTCATATTGTATTCTAAATTGGATATACTGTAAAAGGAGGTTTCCCCCTCGAAGATGACTATATTCATTGTCTTTTTATCATTTTTCAAGGTGTTGGATCATAACATCAAATGAGGATAAAACAAATTAGTGGGATAATATTCCATGAGAATTCAAAATTTGCATAATTTTAAATGTAATCCTCATAATTAAGGGACAAAATCAATTCAAGAAATCAAAAAGTCCAAGAGAGATTATCTAAAGGATAAAAAGACTTGGAAAGCCAAGTGCCACCAAGAATAATTGATAAATAGAGTTTTTCACACTAGTTTAAGTTTTGGCAAGGAGATTTTTCTTTAGCTACATAAACTCTTTTCATGTTAGTGGAGAAACTAACAACCACTTTTGAAAGATCGATTATGGTGTATGTTATTGTGTGGGACCATTTCTATGCCTTATTATGTTGGAATCATAGTGATAATGTTCATTTATACTATAGATTGTTGTCATGTATTTTTTTCATTCTTACTTATGTCATTCAATGGTTGCTTCCTTGCAGATGTAGAATTGTAACCAATAATTTTAATTTCAGATTTCCTAGTTATCTTACTCATTATTTAAAATTGTTGTCATTAATGAATAGTAGCTAATTTTTGTGTTAAGGTTAGTTATTTCTTCTTATTTTTTATCATCTTTTCTTGTTCTTGATACAATCCTAGCTAGGTTTCTATGTGCTATATCTTAGATTAGGACTGCATTAGAATTAGTTTTCACTTTTATAATCATTAACTATTAATGGTATTTGGGCTAGAGTCTAGAGGGTTTCCAATTCAAAATGGTGTGAATTCTAATTGAGAATTTTCCCTGAGGTGAACCAAATATATTGACGACATTTTCTATTGTCAATGGTCAAAATTAAAACTTAGTTGAGTCCCTCGGGGTTACCATTTTTTATTTTGGTTAGTTTTTTAGTTTCCTTCCATGGGGATATTTAGAGGAAGAGAGGGGGGATCCCACAAGGCTTTCCTTTGAAAAAATATGGGTTTGAACCAGTGGGTATATATGTGAGATATATTTATATACCAATGTATTAGTCTATAAAGCATTCAATTTTCAAAATAGTTTTTAATTACCATACATTTATATTAACACGGGTACATGAAGATTTAAATGTACGTAATGAGCCTTGACATACACATGTTACTCCATAGAAAAAAATTATTATTATTATTATTATTTGTAAATAAAAGAGTGACTGTATTACCTCATGCCTTCAAAAATAAACATTTGTCAAAAGATTACAACCAGACTTGCCACTTGTTCTACCACGAGCGTAGAAACCAGAACATGTGGCACTATGCATATAAATAATTCATGTCTGAGAACTGTAAAAGACCTGCCACATGTTCTTCCATAAACATGGAAACCAGAACATGCAGTTTGAACTAGATTTTCTTGGTAGCAAGAAAGAAAAACAACTACAACTAGAAAATTGATAGTAGGAAGTCTAAAAATGAGGCAAACTCGGGAGTCCATCCTGGTTGGCCGTGAAGGCATAATGCTGACAACAAGTCGGGAAACGACTCTTTACGGGCTCTCCTGCAAGATAATTAAATAGGAAATCCATCTGCTTTCTTAGGAGGCTAGGTCCCTCCTCATCTAGAAAATGAGGTCTAGGTGCTCCTCCATGAGCCTGCACATTGTGGGCGGGGCATGTCTATCCAGGACCTGCTACATTGACACCCTGGATGAGTCTTTTCCTTCTCGCTCATACCAGAATTCACCCCATTATATTTTTGGGTCTGCCGCGTTGGGGTCGGTAGAATGTTTGTAAAAATCTGGCAGCCATGGAGGAAGCTCCTCTTCTACTGGAAAACCCATCATGACCATCTCCTCGATGCCCACCTATGTCATCCATTCACCACCATCTTCCTGCGTAATCCATTCACTGCCAGCTTCCTACAAGTGTTAAGGAATCTTCGCCCAGTGATGAGGAATTTCCTCCTCCACTGTGAAAACTCTGTAAATGGGCTCCAGGATAGGCAATTGAGGCTATGCTTGGGTTTCCATGTCCCAGTTCTGATCAAAGTAGGGAGAAAGGACTTGGTTTCTTTTTGGAAATGGATGCAGAACCATCGATCCAGTGTGGAGGTGCTTGCCTGCTTGGCTATAGTAGGCCGACCTGCAATTGGGCTTGCCTCTTTCATGGGGCATATCAGAACCAGGACCGAGGGGAGAATAGTGCATGATGGAGAAACTTAATAAGCTAGGGAGAGAAGGAATGAAAAGAGTAGAGGCCTACGGGTTAGCCATGGCAGAATGAGAGAATGAGGGAGAGAAACCGAGATAAAACCAGCTGCACGAAAATCCCCATCTGATAATGAGTGAGGTGATGGAAATGGAGGCCATGAATGTCCTATTTCTGTGAGCAGAGGGAATCGTACTAGTTCCTGTAAGTCGGATTTGAAATGACATTCAAGATCCTGGACCGTCCCAACACTCTATGCTCTGCTCTGCGTAAATGTGGGGAATGTCAAATGAATTGGGGAGGGTGATGGTGGAGAGGGGATTTAACTGCCCCTGCTTCCATTGCACCATATGACATGCGATCTCCAGATGGAACCCCATCCGAGGATAGGCAATCTTGACGGGCTAAGTCTTAGAAATGTTTTAGCAATTGTGAGTCCTGATTATTTTGGGGATTGAGAATGAGGATTTCAGCTTGGGAAGTGACTCTTGCATTAGCTAAATTGTCAACCACTTTGTTGGCTTCACGTCTGACATGTGAGGTAATGAGCATTAGGGTAGGGCTAAGGAGAGCTTGTAGATGCAAGAGAGGGCCCAAGAGGCACCAACTGGGTGTTATTTTCTCCAGATCCATCCCATTGATGATTTTGGTAACCAGAGTGATAATTACTTTTGAGTCTCCTTCAATGATTAGAGGTTGCGGGTTGAGCTCCGAGGATAGTTGAATTCCTCTAATGAGACCCCAAATTTTTTTGGAGTTATTGGTTTCATGTCCCATAAGACCCGTGCCAAGGTGTTGGATCTTCCTTGTGTTGTCTCTTATAACCATCCCAAAGCTTTCCAGTCCAGGATTACCTTTCAAGGCACCATTAAAGTTTAGCTTCCAGAGAACTAGGGGAGGAAAACTCTAGATGGAGGGACTGTGAGTTGTAGGGGTTGGTGGAGAAGAAAGAGAGAGAGAAGCCTTGGATGTGATCTTATTCCATGAAGAAAAGATGATGGCTTCTGGTATCTCTCAAGGAACGTCGTCTAGAGTCCAAGATTGAATCAAAATAGTTTCTCAAATGTTGTCCACAATTCTGGACCCGATTTTGGAGGGGGTGGAGCTCTGGGAGTGGAAGATACGTCGATTAATTTATTTCCATAGCTTCCAAACTATGAATCCTAGTATGAGGTGCCAGATTATATTGAGGAGTGGGATTTTGAAGTTTCCCAGGCCCTAATTCTGAATAGTATTGACGACACTTGTTCTATCTCTTTTGGTTTGCCTCATGATGGTTGCAACTTGATCCCATATAATATTACTATTGTGGAATTGATTGAAGATGGGCTCCATTGTCTCTTCTTGTTGTTGGAACAAGTGAAAGATTGATGGTCCAATAAATCCTCGCTTTTAGAAGTTATCCTAGGTTAGGAGCTGATTCTGGACCAAAAGCAAAAGGAAAGTGGAAACCTTCGACCAGAGTTTGGTTTTCCATATTATGTGCCAAATGTAATCTTTCTCATGCTCATGAAAATTATCCTGAAGTTGATAAGCTTCCTTAATTTTGAAAGTTCTAATTTGGGAGTACCCCCATCGAAGAATGTCCTTTTCTTCACTGATACGAATCTTCTTGCTTCCCACTGTTTCTTACCAAGGTTGCATTTCGATGTTTTTCGGAAGGTTGAGATCTTGTGAAAGAAGTTTCCAATTGCACTAGGGGGAATGAACGGTGCTTTCTAGATAGAGGTATGCAACTTTAAGATGCCTCAAATCTAGTAACTGATTTTGGTAGAGGCGGATATTCTCTAGTGTTTGCAAGTGAGGTTGTTGTTTCCAAGCTTCTGTCCAGAAGTGAGCCAAGTGACCATTTTGAGCTTCCCAAAAATCATGTTTTTGGATGAGTGGGTGATTTCACCAGGCTGCATTCCAAATGATGGAGCTTTGGATCTGCTCTTCAAGCCTTACGAGTTGTTCTTATGGTAGTTGGAGGGTGTATTTTTTCCTCCATAGTTGCGCCCACAATTCTTCGGGGTATTTTAACTAGTGCCACCATATTTTTTCTCCCATAACATTGTTGAGATTTCCTGGGTCACGAAGGCCCAATCCTCCCATAGAAGTGGGTTTGCATATTTTTTCCCATCCTACTAGGGCCCATTTTTTCCCTTGTTTATGACTGTGCCAGAGGAAATTTCACTAGAGATTTATGATGCTCTTGGTGACTATTTAGGGTGCAAAGAGAGCTAAGAATATATAGGACAGAATAGATTGAAGCACTTATTTTAGGAGAATGAGTCTGGAAGGGAGGTTTAGGGTTCTAAAGGTCCAAGAGATTAGGTGATTGGAGATTGAGAGGAGGAGGGAGTTCCAGGAGAGATTTTGGGGCACAGAGTTTGCTAGGGGTAATCCTAGATAATTGGATGGAAGGGAGCTGCATGGGATACCTAGAATGTGAAAGATGGGATTTTGAATAGCAAGGGGAGTGTTAAAAACAAAATATGAGACTTATCCATATTGAAAGTGGTGCCAGAGGCCTCACTGAAATCTAAGAGGATGGTTTGGATTTGAGCGGCCTTCTTAGTTGTGGGGGTGTTCAGAAGCATAGTATCATCTACAAATTGACTATGCAAGGCTATGGGTTGGAGACCATGGATTGGGAGCCCTCGAAGTGTACCATTGGAGACTGAGGTTGACAAGTAGCATCCTAAATCTTTGTCCATAATGAAAAAGAGGAAAGGGGAAAGTGGATCCCCCTGGAGGATTCCATGAGAAGGAGAAAAAGTCCTCGATGGGACCCCATTTAATAGTATGGAGAAGAAAGATGAAGAAGTGAGTTTCATGATCTAGGCTATCCAATCTTCATTGAAGCTGAAGGCTGTGAGAAGAGATTGCATGTATTTCCAATTGATTTTGTCAAAATCTTTAGAGAGATCAAGTTTTATAAGCATACCTGGAGTGCGTGTGGATTTGAGTGAGTGAATCACCTCATGAACTAAGATGATATTATCCATGATGTTCCTCCCATCTACATAACCTATATGTTCCTTTGAAATAATGAGTGGAAGGATGGGTTTGAGTCGGAGGGTGATTACCTTTGTTATTATTTTATAAATAACATTGCATATCGTTATTGGTCGGAATTTATTTGGGTTGGTGACGCGCTACTCTTTTGGAATGAGGGTGAGGAAAGTAGCGTTGAGGGAAGAGACCACTTGTCAAGAGGTTATGGATTCCTCCACTAGTTTCCAGACTTATTCTCTGATCATCGACCAACAGTGGTGGAAAAAATCGGTAGTGAGGCCATCCAACCCTAAGGCTTTCCCAGGGGAAATTTCCTTGATATCCTGATCAACTTCCTCCTGCGATATTGGTCTCATTAAGGTAGGGTTCTGCTCTGTCATAATAAGGGATAGAATTTGTTGCGTCACCTTGTGAATGTTAGGAATTATGTCGACTCATGGTTCTGAGAGTAGATCTTTATAATAAGTTACTAGCTCCTCTTCAATGTCAGCATGATCTAGAAGTGTGTTTCCCTGTGAGTCCTCTATTTTTGTAATACGGTTTATGTAGCCCCTATGAATCATGGAGCGGTGGAAAAATTTGGTATTTTTTCCCCTTATTTTAACCACTTCACTCATGACTTTTTCCTCCAGAGGATTTCCTCCTGATTGTGACGCTATTCAAGTTGTTTCTTTAGAGTGTCTTCCTCCTATAGCAAGGCTTTCAAATAGCCAGAGATAATAGATTCTTGTTGACTGCTCTCGAGTTTTTGTTCGAGGTTTTTTTGAGCTAGGAAGATATCACCAAAACATTCTTGTTCCAGTCCCAAAGTTGTTGTTTGAATTATTTTAGGCATTGTTGTAATTTGTACATCCAATTGTCATACTCTATTTCAGCTTGAGCCCACCAAGTTCTTGAAAGCTCTGGGAATTATGGGTGCATTAGCCAAAACTTCTCAAAGTGAAATGGTTTGTATTTCAGAGTATCTATTGAGTCTATCCAAAGTTGCACTGGCCAGTGATGAGAGCCTATTTTTGGAAGGATGTTGGCTTCAATGATTGGTCCTTCAAGCATTAGATTTTTCGATATTAGAAAGTGATCTAATATGTTGGAAATGTGTTGAGTCCCTGCTCGCTTGTTAGTCCAAGTGAAGGAGCCATTTCTGGTCTCAATATCGATTAGATGGAGCTTATTGATGCGTTGGCTAAATTTGGCACTATATTGGTATACATGTTTCATGCCTCCACTTTTTTCCTATAAGGTGAGAATCGTGTTGAAACCCCCCCCCTAATATCCATGTTTCTTGTCCCCTTAAATCATTAATGTAGTCTAAGATATCCAAGAAGTGATCCTTCTCTTGAGTGAGCTGAGGTCCATAAGCATTGGTGATGACTCCTAATTTGCTTGAACCTATGGCTCGATAATGCGCTAAGACTATACTTGTTGTTGAGTAGGTCGACTCCAGAATGAATGTAGTAGGGTTCTTGAGGATAGCTAAACATGTCACTTCCCCTTTTGAGTCTGTGTAAGTGAATTTACAATGTCTCCAACATTTGTTGAATATTTCCTCTACCATGTCACTAGAACATTTAATCTCCTGAAGTAGGAGGATGTCTAGATTTTCTACCTTGATACAATTTCAGAGGATCCTCTATTTGGATCTTCCATTAAGGCCTATGATATTCCATGTTATGATCTTCATCATATTTAATTACATGGGGAGGAGAAGTAACCTTCATAGAGGCATTAGACCTGTCATGATTTAATCATAAAGTTTCCTACCTCTTTGATTAGTTGTTTGGTCATTTTGCGTTCCCGTCGCTTACCTTCCTTCTGATTTCTCCTAGGGTCTGGATCTGGATCCAAGTGTATTCCTAAGCAGGATGTGGCTCCTACTGTGGAATCAGTGAAGACTTTGTGCATCTTTCTTAGTTTCTCTAGTGGAATTGTTTGTAGTTCCTTTCTGTTGAAGGCTTCCTCTAGATTGTGTAAGTCAATGTCCTCAAGTTCCCTCTCATCGATCTGCATTATGGTATCTCCACCACATGCTTGTGTTTCTGTTCTTGGGAATCACTGAGTTGGGGAATCCTGGTGCAATATTTTCTCTAAGACTGGATCCAAAGTTTGTTGATGTTTTCCCTTGCCTTTGCCTGGATTCAAAGTAATATGGGGGTTTTCGACTTCCTCTGCTTCTGGAATATTGTTGAGTGCCTAGAAGGAGTTGTTGATAGGGATTTTCTTGTTTCCTGTATGAGTAGATTTTTTCTGAGTCTGTCTTCTGCGGCTTTGTACTTGAGTGAATCAATCTTTCTGTGTCTTCTCTGTTTTTAGGCGGACTAGTGCGTTGACGGGGAAGACTCTGAAGAGGTGACCATGTTGATGGCATTTCTGACATCTAAAGGGGATGTGTTCATAATCTATTTTCTGATTCCATTCTTCATCTTGGTATTCGATGGTTATGGAGCTTGGAAGGGCCTTGGAGATGTTCAAGTAGACACATATCTGTGTATAGGAAGTGTATTTCCTCTGTTTTGTGGCTTCGGAGGATTTCACATACCTTCCTAGCGTGTTTCCAATACACATGAGTATTTCTTCAAGCCATAATTTCTGGGGTAGAGAGTAAAGGCGTAACCAGATTGGGGTGTAGGAGAAGTACTCCTTTTCTGGGTAGAAACGATCCATCCAAAACCTCAGATATAGTCCAGCCGAGTTGTAGAAGTAGGGACCATTTTCAAAGACTTTGTTTTTGTCCTCTAGGCTATAGAAGATGATTGTAAATAATCCTTTAGAGATGAGTTGCAGCTCATAATCCCCCTTCGGGTTACACTGGTGTTTGATTCATTTCATGAGGTCTCTTTTTGATGGCCAAATCCCTAGAAATTTTCTGATCAAGGCATGTTACCTCATGAACTAGGTGTGCTCACCTACCCTGGCAGATTTGATCATGTATTTCGGCACTGTGGGCACTTCGAGGATGCATTTTCCTGGTACTCGGTTCTGAGATGTATTTGGATGCGATGATTCAACTTCCATGTCCATGCTTTTCCCAGAGCTTTTTTCTTCGTGTAGTAGGTTGTCTCTGAGGTGCGACAGAGGCTCAAAGGTTGGTCATCTTGCTCTATTTTCGTTTGTTTCATTGACAACCACATTACGGTAAAAGGGGGATTTCACCCCCCCTTCGGCTCTCATTCTGCAAGTGTAGGCTCAACAGTATCCACGGCAGAAGAAGGGTTCAGTTGAAGCTTGAGAGAGATTTGACACCACTACGAAGGAGAGGAATGCAGGCGGAGCAGTTAGGGTTTTTTTCCTCCCCCTTTTCCGTATCTTTAAATTTCAAAATTTGTATTATTATTCATGTTTATGATCATGGGAAAAATCCCAGTGATATTGTGTCCTTTGTTTATTGATGACATTAATGAAATATTGCATGACCATCCATAACAATGATCTACTTGTACACTCTCTATTATATGATATATGATTTTTTTTTATTCATATATGATTCTTGTATTCCATTCCATATTTAATGTTTTTTTATACGAGATTGATTTTATTTTCTATGTAAAATTTCTATATTCATAAGCTACAGAGGTCCAAAAAAGGTCCCTACTTTTCTTATGAGAGCTCAATGTTACAACCATATGTAAGCTTTGGACCATGCCCTTATTACTTGGTGAGTTGCATGCCTTGGCTTATGGAAGACTATCACAAACGACCTTTGCACCAAAACCTTGCGTACTTAAGCGAAGCTTAGGACTAAGACATAAACTCACGATCATGGTGTAACTTATAATTAAGTCTAGGATTTTATTTGAACTCAAGTGTGAGAACATTTTTTATTTATTTTTCAATAACAATTTGGACCAATATTTCATAATATACGAAAGTTAATTTTCAATATCATTACTAAAAATTCTGCGATAAAATTTGACCTAATGCCAATGCCTATGTTACCATTATTTTTACTTAAATGTCAATGCCCATGCTAGCCATTATTTTGAGCTAAATAACATTGGAAAAGAACCATTTGAGTAGTATTTTGACACTATTATCGATTATAATTTCAACTACAAATATTAGACAAAAAATGATTTTTATTTTTATTTTCGACCCTAGTGTTGACTTAAATGATCCAATCTTAATCTAAAAATCATTTTTAAAAATCAATTTAATTGATTTTGATCTTATAAGTCAAAATATCCATAAAATAGTATGCTTAAATAATTACTTATTATAGTTTTTCATAAAATATTTTGAAAGTAGTTTTAATATTTAAAAATTTATCTTTTAACGTCATTGAATTGGAAACTAAATTAAAAAATACTTATAATAAGTAAACAAATTATAATAAAAAATTATTTATTTAATATAATTTACAAATATTATATATACATTAAATTAAATTAGTCAAAATTCAACAACTTATATTTCAAAATTCTTAAGCCCTATTTCAAGTGCAACTCAACTTATATAAATTAATAAATTACATAGATATGTATTTACAAAATGAGTGGGCCTAATAATTATGAATATATATTTTATCTTCTAAAATTACTTATTCAAATCTAAAGAAGATAAGTTATATACACCTCTATATACTTTAACAATCAAATCTTTGTGAAGGTCATACACCAACTTGATGTGTAACTTAACCATATCCTTAAAATTAAATTTATTATTATTATTATTATTATTATTATTATTATAAAAAAACCTCTTTAATATAATAATTAACTAAACCCAACAACTACACACAAATCAAATCAAGTCATTTACAACCACTTTGAATAAAATTGAATGAAAGATTTAAAATATTGCCCAACATACATACATAGTACACGACAGACACTCCAATTTGTAATAATACAATACATACTTCAAGTCATTTCGGCCTTATCCTTTGAACCTGACCAAACTCATTATAAGTTCTCCAATCTAAACAATGTAGTTGTATTTTATTGTGACATTTGGTGAAATATAAATTATTATAACTTAGAGACTTATCATAACTTATTATTAAAATGAATTTCAAAAATCCGCATGTATTCATTGGCACGGCAACCTCTGGTTGGCAGAATCTTTGAACAATTGCATTGGCAGTGCAAAATGATAGACGCCTTGCACTTGCGTACTCCGTACTTTTGTTTCTAAGTTGAACTTGTACGGATTTGGAAATCGCCATAAAATATAATTAGCTGAACTTGCACGGATTTGAAAATCGCCATAAAATATATGAAGTTGGTAAGTATTAAAATGTTGATTAAGTATTTATAAATTTATTTAATTACAAATTAAATATAAATTATTTCCTTGGTTTTCATTACTATAATCTAAATAATAATAGTAAGGGATAGTGGTTTTTTTGTGTGGATATTATGTGTGCTAAAATGGTATTTTGGTTTTGGAGTAAAACATAAAATTGTTTTTTGGGGTTGGTTGTAGATGTGGGAGGGGTTAGTGGACGTTTTATCATTATAACGTCGAAACTCTAAACATGGTGGGAGATTCTAAGAATGTAATAAAACACTTGGTTCTAAACACTTCTCCATTAAATGTTCTTATGGATTCGATATTAGAATGGGAAAATAAGCGTACTGCAAATCTGAATTAAATGCTCAGGAGGTATAGCAGTTCAAGAAAAATTGCAGAGAAAAGAGACTGCAGTAACCGTGGGTTTGGAACCACAAGGTTTGAAGTTGGGTCGTGGGATCTGTTCAGGAGAAGGAGGATCCTTCACAACCATCAGATCTAGAGAAAGGTGCATGAGGATTAAACCCTAAGTACTTCAGACTTTGCAACTTCAGTGAAGTTTATGTGTGATAGAGCAGAAAGGGTCAAAGCTTGAAGTTCCGAAGTCCCGAAGAGGATCTACATCGTAGATTTGTGGGGGGGGGTGGGGGGGTATTACCGTTAGATTTGACCAAGGACATATCAGAACTGTAGGGTTAAGCCAAGAGTGGAAGGTAAGAAAGTTTGGGAGTTCGGCGTTCGGGAGAAACGAGGTATGCTAAGGTGAAATCTCCCCAAGCCCGAAGTCCCGAAGTGACATGGCCTGCTGATGTCACTAGGGATGACGTGGACACATGGGATGTGTGCCCGGTGTCAGTGAGTTAAGAACCTTTGTAAGATAGAAATGCAGTTAGAATGTGACGTATGTCACCTGCCTGATTGGACCGCGTGTAGGCTTTGTGTGTCTTGCCACTTGACACTCTAGGTGGTGGCACAAGGTAGTTAAAATTGGCAAAGAAGTTAGCTAGATCGGGACTACATTAACTTTGATCACGATCTATCAAGATTGATGGTCGGGAGGCATTGTAGAGAACGAAGTTGCATGACAGATAATTCTACAGGGTGGTCCCACAATCCAAACCACCGTTTCCCAGAAGGGGTATGTGTCAGCATGGTGACAACTGCAGAACAATCGGCAGGTTAATCCAAAACTGCCAACCCATGTCCCCGCAATTTGAAAAGTACTAAAGTTAATGTGACGTTTTCAGTATTTATTAGTTCAAGCATGGAGACCATGCGCCCCAGTGGACGCGTGGTGCCTAATCCTAAGGTCTAGAGACTTGGTACTCCAGAGGAATTGTGTTTCAATTGCATTGAGTCGAGAACTCCTGGAGGTCGGAGTTAATCTCGATCGTTGATCGGGAGAAGGTACGTGGCAACCGATACCACAATCCGAAGATTGGGCACTCCCGAAGGTTGGAGAGTATGGACAACCCAGAACTTCTAAAGCCCGGAGTTCTGTAATAAATCCCAACCGTTGGTTTTTGAGGAAGTCATAGACCTTTGATCCACCCCACTTCGCAAAGTTCGCCAATTTGTTGTTCAGGAGAAATAAGGCACGAAGTAGCAGGAGCTTTCGAAGCCGAAGTTCCAGAGCCCTGAAGATCTCAAGGCTCTGGATAAGCACCTATCTGATAGTGTCGGGTCACAGCCCGTGGTCACATGCAATTGAGGGATGAAGAAAAAGGGCTAGTGCCCGAAAACTGTGTTAAAGAAGGGAAAAGGGGTTAGGAAGGAAGCCGGTGGGTTTCGTCTGGTTCAAACTTGCATCAAAAGAGGTACTGAAGACCTGGGAAATTTTTGATAGGGTCCAGCAAAGATCTAAGAGCCATTAGCTCAAAGAAAAGAGATCAACTACACAAGGAATTCATCAAATAAAAAACACAAGTTTTAAAGGATCGTAGCTTTTTGCTCAAAGCTCAGAATTGAGGAAGGAAGCAGTCATTGGAAAGATCTTGGAAAGAGGATTCCAAGTATTCATCTATATTTGAGGATTGAATAGCTTAGATCACACGAAGTCAGACAAGATATTTTTGGTGACCATAAAAGCAAAAGTTGTGCATATAATACCAAAATGGTACATCGTGGTTCTAGCTAAAAAAAATTGTTGTATGTCCATTTTTAGATGTAATGGTTACATTTAAAAAAAAAAATAAAAAATGCTAGAGATGTCTACATATCGAAGAAAGAAGGACATGAATGATTCTTCATTTGCATTGAAATCTTTAAGAAGTCATTGGATCAGATGTTGGGTTCAATAAGCAGCATGGAAACCCCGAATGAAATTCTTGTTTGGGGAAGACAATCCAGGTTACAATATTTTCACATCAAATGTGAATGCTAGGTGGACAAATCCATCTGCGATACATGATAATGCATGAACCATAAGTTCATATGGAGATGCAAAGCATGGGAATAAGGAAGGTTTTATGGAATATGAAAGAGTTTGGAGACAAGATGTGACATCTCCAAATATCAGTCCTCCAGATTGGAGGTGGCACCTCCATTATTGCTAACAAATTGTGCAATGGAAGCATGGCATGAAGGTCATCAAATATGGCATGACAGAAGTTGATTTTGCCAATTAGGTTGAAAAATAAGATGGGTCAAGTCAGGAGAAAATAATGATTCATCAAGATAATACCAGTGCTGATATGATCAGTCATGGAAAGGCTAAACCAAATTTCTTCAAGAAAGGAGTTGGTGTTAACTATCCAAGGTTACTTAGAGAAAATGACTGGAAATATAATTGGGTCATGAAGGAATTGGATCAGAGGGATCCAAGTAATAGGGGAATGATGAAAATTAATATCAACATAATATGTGGTGGAAAGTATGCAAAGTAGACAAGGAAAAACTCCTGGATGGAGTCAAGTCGATGAACATCCTAATATAATGGAAGAAGAAAATGGTTCTAAGCATGGTTTTGAATGCAGGGGAGATGGTGCCTGACAAGATGTCGTCTTAAGTGACATAGAGCCATGAGTGACAAACCAAAAGGTTGGAGGTATCACTTGAAGCTATGATGGTAAGGTGAAACACGTACTTTCAGTTAATTCTATGCATTTAGCAAAGGAGGCATATGTGCATCCTTACAATATGCTATAGATTGCCTAGGCAAGTCAAGTTTGAGGCTAGTTGGCAAAGGGAAGAGAGAGTACAACAAAACCTCAAGTACTAAAGTATTTAGTCAAGGAAAGGGATGAAGAAGTTTAGTCCTCAAGAGTAATTGAATGTTGAAGAATCTAGAGTCTATAAAACAGCTTGGTTTGGAATTTAATTCATCAAAGTACTAGTTGGTATAGTAGGATCCAAGGGAAAAATGAAAGATGAAGGTTAATATCAGCTTAGTTCGTGACTATAAATGAAAAATCATCCAAGAGTGATTTGGCTAGAAAGTACTCAGGTCAGAACTAATCATGTACAATGACTACAATGAGAGCACAAGAAGATCTAGGAATCCAGGAAGAATTGTAGACTTTTGGGATCAACAAGGAAAAGTTTTACAAGGAGAAAGAAGTTGCTGCAATTTCTATGGCAGGAAGTATGTTATGTCTTGTTGGGTCAGCCAGAGGAAAGAATGCTTGAATGTTTTCAAGTGTTGTTGGTGATGTTGTTGCATATGGAAGGAAGAAAGAGAAAGTTGAAGTGTTGGTTATAAGTCTGATAAAAGAAGTATGAAAACTTCTATTGTTATCAACCATTCAAGTAGCATCAAATTTATTAACGACATGTATGCATGTCTGAGTTTTTATTACTCTTATTGCATAATTGCTGAAGGAAATTCAGGTAAGAATTTTCCCTCGATTGAATTTTTATGATACAAAGGATGGTATTATTTGAATGCATTAACATGAATAAGATACTACTAGATGTGGTAAAGGCTAGAGGCTTGTTATAGTTATCAAATATTTTTATCTTTTGAATGCATACACTGACATAGTAGAATGTTATGTTAATTTGGTTATGGGCTAATAAACAAAGAAAATAAAAGATAAGAACTTGTTATAGGAATGAATGCCAGTAAAGCTAGTCATGTATGAGACCAGAAAATGGTTGGATATGGCAAAGTATGGATATGGAAAGGTTATGAACCAGACAGGTACTAAAAGCTTCCTGCCTCTAAATAAAATTTAGACTGCAACCTTTCTGCTAACACCAATGAGCACCACTGAATTATATTCTTGGTGTAGTGTTCGGGTCGAAAAGGAAGGCATCCAATTAATTGGGAAGACAATAGGAAGTGTGTGGGGAATGTGTCAAGACATTGGCCAAAATTCCAATTTATGGATGGTGAGATACATGATTGAGATAAAGAGCATTATGTAATTCAATGCAAGATGCATTGAATAAATATGCATTGAGAATTTCACTCATGCATGGTAAGTGATATAATTGTATACTTAAATGCATTTGTGGAATGCATTTTGTAAGTACATGCATATATATTATGGCATGGGAATAATTGTTACTAACAGCTGAAATGTTGTTAACCCATGAAGTTGAGGACATTTTAGGAGTTGATAGAAATTGCAACAGGGAAGTTGCAAGTCAAGTAGTCACGTAAGCATTGACTACAAAACATTTCTTGTTCAGAAAAATAAGTAATGAACTTAGAGATATTATTGTGAACATGCATATGCATAGAATGACGAGTCATTCTATTTTATTAAATTGTTGGGTAATTGTGATTTCCTTGGTTTTCATTACTATAATCTAAATGATAATAGTAAGGGATAGTGTTTTTCTTGTGTAGATATTATGTGTGCTAAAATGATATTTTGGTTTTAGAGTAAGACATAAAATTGTTTCTTGGAGTTGCAAATGTGGGAGGGATTAGTGGATGTTTTATGGCAAGGTTTGAAGATTTCCACTAATTATAACATCGAAACTCTGAACATGGTGGGAGATTCTAAGAATGTAATAAAACACTTGGTTCTAAACACTTCTCCATTAAATGCTCTTATGAATTCGATACTAAAGTGGGAAAAGAATAAATCCAAAAACTTCTTCAAAGTTAACTTCTATTGCATAAGGGGGGCAAAGAAAGAATCCAAAAAAAATTTCAAAGTTAACTTCTATCACATAAGGGAGAAGTAACTTTTCCAAGATTAACTTCTATTGCATAAGGGAGGCAAAGAAAGAATCCAAAATCTTTTTCAAAGTTAACTTCTATCACATAAGGGAGAAGTAATTTTTTCAAGGTTAACTTCTATCACATAAAGGGATAATTTTTTCATAAAGGTCAAAACACGTATTTTTCACTTATGGTGTATGGTATGGAGTGTAATGTGAAATGACTACTTCTCCTTACTCACATTCACAACAATCCATCTCCGCATGCTTTTGAAGCTACGTGAGGACTTTCCCCTTGGCATTATGGGATTATGGCTCCGAATTCTTGCATTCCACGGAAGGGGATTTTGGATCTGAATTCACATTCATAGCCATCCAACTTCTCACGATTTTGAATCTACAAGAGGTATTTACCCTTAGCATTGTGGGATTATGGCTCCAAATTCTAGCATTCACGAGAGTGGGATTATGGCTCTGAATTATGGCATTGAAGAGATAATGAATTGGGTAGAAAAATTATGGCTTGGTCCGGTGAATTTCGTCATTGTGAGTTGGTTTGTCTGTCAGGTCCTCTTTCGGAAATTAGGAAAGCCACCATCCACCATCATTTCCTTTTGTTCTCTCAGAGAAAGATTTACCATAGGAGTTTGTTTCTTGCCTTAATTGAGGGGACTTCTCAAGGGTTTTACCTGGAGAGGTCTCTTTCTCTAAATCTTGTCTTCGTGAATTTTTGGACGTCTTGGGGATTGTTTCTATGATTTGGTTCATGGTCCGGATTGTTTGGACATCATTTGGGACTTGAAGATTTCAATTCTATCTAATTGGTTTGTTAGTTTATGGAGTTCTACTGGTTCAGTCGGCTTCTCATATGAGGCTTTATGGCTTTCTTTGCTAATCCCAAACAATATGCCTCTATCTGTAGTGTTTTGGGACTCGAGGAACTTGTGTGAGACTCGTTGGCAACAATCGATATCTTTTATTTCCAATTAGACCACGAAGTTTCTAGAAATGTGGAGGATTCGACAGTAGAAATAAGCAGATGGTCATTATAGATTATTTGAAATCTAACAGTGATTTGGTTCACTCATAGTAAGCTCTGTGTTCAATGCTTGCAATTGAAGGTTCTCTTTGGCTCAACCAACCTGCACCAACTTACAGACCAAGAATAACATTCATGGGTGCAGGAGGACGTTGACTTGAGTGCAGGATCTACTTCATAGAATTGGAATCAATTGACCACGTGGAAGAGGACTACTCGGAAACCTCGAGAAATATGACGGGTGAAAGAGGAGAGGTGACACGTAGATTTTTAAAACTAGCAGATTTGGACATGTTTTGAGAGAAGCTTGGGAGCAGTGTTGCTCCTTAAAAAGAAACCTCGAGTGTAATTGGAGTCAGGGTAAATCTATCATATTTGGTAGAATATACATTTCACTTAAAATGTTTATTAAAACAATTTAACTAGAATACCCCTAAGCTTTACCCCTAAGCTGGAAAATGTGAATGTCAAACTAATTTGAGGGGAGTTTTAATATTAATGTTGTTAATTGGAATTATGAAGATATTGCAATTAAAATGATCATATTTGAGGTTAGTTCACTATTTTGATGAAGACCTTTTACAATAACTCTCAAATTGTTGAAAAAATTATATGTTTTGAAAATAGAGAGTGTGAATCTTTTGATCTATAAATTGTCGTGGATATTCCATTGGAACAGTTCGTCACAACAAATCTGGCAAATAAAACTAAAATCTACACTATGAAGGCTAAATTTCTTTAGATTCCAGAATATTTAGTTACTGATTTTTTGCTTATGCATGAAATAAAGAACAATAAAGCACAATCACACACCATCCACAAAATAACACAAATATTTTCTTTGGGAAACCCTTACGGGAGAAAACTCAGTTAGAAAGTGAGGCTGCTATATCCTCTTTTATGGTATGGATGTAATGAAAGTACAAAGGATAAGACAATCTCTATGGAGTTACCTGAAACCTATGGTCTGTTAGGATACTACAAAACATTAGCCCCCTCTGTTATTCTCTCTAATTTATCGCTCTTAGATTCTCTTCTCAACTATGGAACAAAATACAATAGTATAGAATGGAACCTCCTCTCCTCCTAGTGGCTCGATATTTAACATAGCCCGATAGCCCTCTAAGGGTAGGTTTTTTACTTCCTCAACCCTCAATTGTGATATTTTTTTGGACCTTCTAGAAACTTCTTGAAATTATATATTTGGTCAGCCTCATATGCATGAGTAATGGGGGGTGATGTGGCATCGTCTCGTACCATGGTGGTCAACATGATAGGTCAACTTGATAGGTCAACTTGCAAGAGGCATAACATTTGCATATGACCTTCAATTGACGTGATTTTTGCATTGTTGGAAAGGTCTTGATGTGTAGAATATCGTCATATGGTCCAAGCTACCATGAGAAAGTTTTAACCCAAAAAAATGTCATTTGATGCCTCAAAATGGCCCTAGAAGGTTCCACACCCTAATTTTCCAAATTGAGACCTACCATTAAAATGGTCCTACAAGCTGATTCGTCCATTTTTTCGACTCTAAAAAGATCAAGATATATGAGAAACAATATAATGATCCAATATGGATCATCTTCAAACTCGAGAAATATATATATATATATATATATATATATTCATTCTAAGTTAAGTTCTATAATTAATTATATGATCTTTAAGCTATGAATTTATTTTAAAGATGATAATGAAGATTATGATGATGGTGACTAAATTTAAAAATAATATGTTTTGGTGGATACAAAAATTTAATAATAATATTTGCATTCATGGATTAAAATTTTATAAAATAATATTTGGTTGTCATGAAATTCTATAATCAAATGTAAGATTGTTAAGTTACAATGATGATGAAAAAATCAATTTGTTTTATCGAATTTTATGAAAGGTAAGAAAACACTTAGTTAACTTTAAAATTTTATTTCTATATGAAAAAACTTTAAAAGAAGTGTTTCTTAATTACCATATATTTTATTAACTAAAAATATATATAAACATTGATATATTAATAACGTAAATCTAGTTAAATATAAAAATATATAATCCTAGGATAAATTTGAAAATAAAGATATTTAATTCCAATAAAAATTACAAATATGAGATATATAATTCCAAAGCAAATTACAAATTTTAAATTAAAGATGCATAATTCCAAATCAAAATACAAATTTGGAAAAGAAAAAATACACTATGTAATTCTAAGATAATTTATAAATTTTAAAATAAAAATATTTGATTCCACCACAAATTACAAATCTAAGAATAAAGATCTTTAATTCAAGGAAAATACAACTTACAAATATGTAAACAAA
>ML811196.1:23993-37776 GCA_009831015.1 Picea engelmannii | reverse complement strand
CTTCTGCATAATTTAAATATTGTTAATTTTTTTAAATGAAAATGGTAATAAATAGGAGAAAGATACATAAATAACAATGATATTACATTAGGTTAGTTTAATATGTTTGAAACAACCATTTTTAAGGTGAAGATGGTATTTAAAGAGTTTCCATGAAGATATTTTTTATAAAAAAAAATCATTATTTAAGTGAAGAGGATAATATTTTTTTTTTCAACCATTTAAACTAAATCCAATATATATATATATATATATATAAACGGAGTTCATCTTTTCACGCACAATAAACCTCCAAGTAAGCTTGATTCACCTCATACACTTAAATGAAGAAATAAGGTTTTTAGATACCTTGTAAAGGGTAGACATTGTCCGAAAGCTACATTAACAATATTCAAAAATCATATCCAACAAAATGTAGATAAGGGACAAGCATGCTTCTCAAAATTTGAACCTAAATCATTATTACAAAAACCACGCTAAATTTTTTGGAAACCCCAATGCAAGAATGGTAACATATATTCTAATTTTTCAGTTGAGGTTAACAGTTGAGAAATGAATAAACAATAACATAGAGCTTTATATAATGTCGTTCCTTTCGAAAACAGTAACACAAAAAGGATTATCAAAGTTACAAGTATTTGGAGATTTTATATAAATGATGGATTGGATTAACAATCATTGCAAAATTGATAATAGATTTCTTAACCCTATCACGACTTTGTGGAGGGAAAGGGAAATTTTGAAGAAATCTCCTTTGCTTATGTTTACGGAGATTTCAATACAATAGCATATCAAATATTGATCCGGATTTTATGAGAAGAACGAAATAAATACAGATTATTAATAGATTCTTAGCACAAAATAACAGAGATACAATAAAATTGGTTTTCTATTCAATAATGAAATAAGTTGAAACTGTAAAATGCAGCGGAAACAAACTTGCTGGAATGGTGGCGGCTTATCTCTGAGAAGAGATGTGAAGGTTGCGCTCATTCACAAGAAGAACATTACAATGAGGCTCTAAAAACATTTTTACAATAAAAAAGAATGCTAAAAACCCTAGACATCCAAAAACCTAACCCTAGGAGATGAAGCGCCAAAAGTCATGTGGGCCCTGTTTGGGTAAGTTAGTACATCAACTTCCCGGGGTCGTAACTTTTGCATACGATCTTTGTTTTAGGCATGTGATATCCCGTTGGAAAGGTATCATTGAGGAGATTCATTTTGGGGGCTCAATCATGCCTTCGATTATAATTGAGGAGATCGATCCCGAAAAACCTTCATTTAGGCCCTCAAAATGGCTCCGGAAATTAAAACTACTAAAAATAGTAAATTGCCAAAATTGTCAGAAAACTGTCTTGAGCCAGTTGGAAAAGGTGGGTGGCCACCGATATCCATCTGGATCAAATATCTAAAGAAGCTCTTATTTTGTAGGAGGGTTCTAAAAATGACTCCTTTTTATGCAGGGCGGTTTTATTTTGTTTTTGTTACCTAATATTTTTTTATGATATGTATAATGGAGATCGAGGGAACACAATTTTCAATTTGATGAGAAAAATCTATAGTTTTTATTTTTAGAGGTCACATTTAGTGGCTATTTTTGTCCCCATTTCGAAAAGTGGTGCTACTGGTAGCATCATTTTTTGGGGGGGTTAAAATTAAAACCTTTTGTAACCATGGCCTTAATAGTGTCATAATGTTGTTTCCAAAAACCTTAAAATCAACCCCTGAATCGAAATGTGACATTAATAACAACACCATTTTTTATTTTCAAGGTCAAAACTTAACTTCTTTAAAACTTCTCGATTTGACAATTGATATTGTTATAACCAAAACTTTAAAATCAACCCTCAAACTGGAAAGTGGTGATCTTAGTAACAACCCCCCTTTTTAAAGGGATAAAATTGCAAGTTTTTGAAATCGTGGCCTTGACAATTCGTACTCTTGTAACCAAAATCTTCAAACCAACTATGGAATCAAAAATAGGTGATATCAGTAACACCCTCCTTTTTTAGGGATTCAAATTGTAATATTTAGAAACCACATCCTGAAAGCCTAACACTTTTGCAAACAAAATCATAAAATAAATAAATAAATAAAAATATTAAAAAAAAAAGTGAAAAACCCGAAAATACATATTTTTCTTTAAAAAAAAAGAAAAACATAATTAAAGGAGAAAAAAAAACTTTAATATATATACACACACACACACACACACACACACACACACACACACACACACACTTTTCATTTAAGGAGAATTAAATATATATTTCACATGGTGCATGATGCGCAGTTGTCAAAGTGTAAGATGTCGTTTTACTGAGCACACTTTTATTGACTTATTCTTTGAGGACACTTGGATGCAAGTGATCTTGTTATGGTACATTATGATTTCGTTTCGATTATGGGTTATATATGATGATGATGATGCGTTGTGACTTATTGTTATTTTTATGTATATGTATTGGCAGATGTTATGGACGAGTTTTCCTGAGTGTGCATGACACATGACAGGTTATGGATGTTGATGGTATAAATGGACCTCCTTGGACTCTGGATTGAGTCAGGAAGTGGATTGTATTTGTTTGAGTATTCCATTTTACACACATGTGACTTATGATTGATTACAATATGATTTATGTATATGGATTATTGGCATTGTTTTTGTCAGTGGATGCATGCTTAACGATGCTTGCTAATATGACTCACATAAGGAGAAAAGGAACCATGCAAAGAAACCAGACATGTAAGGGAGAGGTGTGTCAACGTCCATGTCACAACCTACTAGCACTCCCGCCATGGTCTAAACTATAGGTTAACAATTACCTAGTTTGAGAGGTCCATGATGTCGTGAGGGTGGACTAAGATAATCGCTCACAAAGATTTCTAAGGGGCACGCAATAAGGCATAATCCTTATTCCTTAGAATCTCTTAGTCTCTCACAAGGTTGACTGAAAAGACTGTTGACTCCAAGGGTCGGACAAACTTCCAAAACCAGTCAAAGGCAAGTGCCACGCTTGGAGCACGAAGGTGCGTCTTGAAGAGCACATCACATAATTAAAACTTGATTAAATAAATCTAGTTGGCATAAAAAACATCTAAATCGTTAGACCTTGTTAGAATAAAATAATTAACTAGTCGATATATTATAAAGCCTAACAAAAGTCTAATGCTAAGTCTAAGTCTAAAATTTAAATAAATAACTAAATGAACTATGACATAAGATAAAATATTTGAGATAAATTCAAACTCTAGAAAAATGGGGAATAAAATTTAAAGGGTGGATAAAATGCATATGTGTGCATGAATTTAATAAAAATGATTTTTAAAATAGAAAGAAATAAAATCTTGAGAGAATAGGTATATACATAGAATGATATATTAAGTCAAACTACCACTAATTCTAACTAGAAGAAGACTCCTAATCCAACTCTAACTAATATCTCTTTAGGAGACACTCATTAAATGAGAATTTGGGGAACATAGGGATAACTAAGAGCGAAAATAGGAACACATTGGGGAATGTGGGGGAAATTGGCTTTTAAAATAAATTAAAAAGGGTAATTACTTGTGCAACTTGGGGAGAGTGTGACAAGTGTGTGGGCGAATAATCCTAATAAAATTAATTAAAAATATAATTAATTATGCATGAGAACACGTGTCATTGAAGATTTTTCTATAAAACAAATGTGGTAGAAAGGAAATGGATCTCACTTTTCCTTAGTAATGTTATGTTGCCAAAATTTTGTGGACTGTGTTTTACTTCTGAGAGTTGGGATACCAAGCTCGTAGAAAGAGTGGAAGCTCTTCCTTGTGAGGAAATCCTTGGAGCTATTGTTTGTTGGTTTCCTATGTGTGGCCCCTTTATGGCTCGGAGGGAAAAGAGGGAAGAATGTTAAAATAATTAAAAATTTCCTAAGAAAGTGTTTCTCATCACCTAGGCACCTAAAGGGTGAGAAAGTGTTTAATGTGGACCCTAGTCATTTAATTTATGAGAGATAAATTAAAAAGTGAATTTATGACTTAAGTAAAGGGGGTGAGTGAATGGACACTTAATCTCATCCACTCATCTAATACAATCTCCACAATTGGATTACGAAACCCTTCACCTACCTTCATTGAGTCGATTAGGGTAGGAGTGTGCACCCATTGTTGGGTGGTTCATGAATTTTTGAGAGAGAAAAAAAAGAGAGGAGGTCAAGCTTCAGAAAGAGAGGCCATTTGCAGAGTTGGAGTCATGCATTTCAAGAAAGCAATCTAGCATGCAAATCGAGGCAAGGTACATCACAAAAATCAAGGTGAAGGTACAACACAGTGATTGGGCCATATTGTACAGATGTTTTTGGAGTCCATAATGTTGATTTTTGGCATAGTATTCAAGGCAAGGTACAAAACATTTATTGAGGTTGTACAGTACAGATTTTGGGAGACCGTACAACTAGAAAAGAGGAAAGTCCATACAACAGAGAGACCACACATTTCAAGACAGCATGGCACAATTTTTGAGGTGCATTTACTGCTAAAATATATGTACAAAAAACATAGAAAAGAGGGCATGATTTTCTAGACAGTCCGTACAAAATTTAATGTTGTGACAGTCATACAACAATACAGATTTTTGGCACAGAAATCAAGGAGAAGTTTGGGGTTGTTCTAAATGAGTTTTGCTCAAGAAATTTTTGAGATAAGTTTGTGTATTTTTTTCTTAGAATAAGACTGTTGTAAAATAATTTTTCTTTCAAGCTCTGAATAATAAAAATTCCTCTCTCACTAGTTTTCCCCTTGTGGGTTTTTCCAGGGTCATTGTTAGACCAAAAATATCTGTGCAAGTTATATTCTGAATATTGTGCTGCTGATAAAATTCCATTTATGCATTAAATGTTGTTCATAATCCTCATGTTTCAGTTCTGAAAATTATGTTTATTTGTTGAGTATTTATGGTTGTCATAAATATGAGTTTTGGGCATTAAACACTGAAAAAAATCAGTGAGACTTGAAATTGGGTGGGGTCTGAAATTTTACATGGTATCAGAGATGAGTTAAAGAAAAGGTAGATTGATATCAGCAAGACAGAGAAGAGGACAAAAGTTACTTCACCAGACACAATTTTGAAATTTTTATTTTCAGCTGAGAAGGGTCAATGGCTACCGGTTTAAGGGTTGAGGACAGACTTGATGGGGAAGTAAATTTTGGTGCTTGGAAGGAGAGAATGATCTTGTTGTTGCAAGAAAGTGAGTTATGGGACATTGTTGAGAACTCCGCATCAAACCTAGTGAATGTACTGACACATCCTATTCTTCTAGTAGCCTACACCAAGAAGAGTATCAAGGCTAAAAGAATCATACTTGACGCCATCAAGGACCATTTGATTCCTCATGTGACAGGGAACAAAAATGCCTATGAGATGTGGGAGTCCTTGACGAAGTTGTATCAAATTACAAATGAGTACCAGAAGATGGTTTTGAGAGAGAAATTGAAAAGCATTAAAATGACGAAGGTTGAAAATGTGGTCACATATCTTACCAGGTTGACACAGGTGAGAGATGAACTTGGAGTTGTTGGGGAAGCCATTGCTGACAATGAACTTGTGAGGACAACATCGAATGGGGTGACAAAACAATGGGTTGTTTTTGTTGAGGGCATTGTGGTTAGGGAGAGCCTTCTCAAGTGGGAACGTATTTCAGATGACTTTGTTCAGGAGGAGACCCAGACATGTTATGTGCATGGAAATTCATATATTGGTAATGATGAGAAGAATGTGGCTTTTGCTGCCAACAACAAGAAGAAATTCAAAAAGGGTCACAAGGGAGGAAACAAACTGAAGAGTGAAGGCAAGAAGGAAATGAGCAAAGTCAAGTGCTTTGCATGTCACAAGTTTGGGAACTATGAAGGAAAATGTCCTAATAAGAAGAAGAAGCAAGCATAAGCTTCAATAGAGGTGGAGGAGTTTTCTGCCAAGTTCGATAAGGAGTTTTCCTTAGTGGTATGTCTTTCCACTAGAGACACTCATTCCAGTGTGTGGTGTATTAACAGTGGTGTCTCCCTCCATATGACAGGTGTTCGTGAGAATTTGACAGATCTTACACAAATTGGTGATCTTGAGGTAGTTCTTGGAGCTGACCGGGTGGTCAAGGTTGTTGGTAGTGGGACAATATTATTTCAGAGGGAGTCTCTACCTCCCATGTTGTTAAGATATGTTCTTTATGTTCATGGCTTGAAGAAGAACTTGATTTCAGTTTCTACTATTGACGGGAGGGGTTATGAGGTGTTGTTTTGTGATGGACAGGTGATCCTATTTCCAAAGGGGTCTAGTATCACTTCGGCCAAAGTGATTGGGACTCAACATGAGAATATGTACAAGATCATGTTTCAGCCATATAGTGCATTATTTCATACTACCAACAACAATGATCTTTGTGAGCTATGGCATAGGAGGATGGCCCATTTTCATCATGGGGCTCTGAGAATATTGAGGGATATTGTGACTGGAGTGCCAAAGTTCAGTATAGAGAACCAGGAGTTGTGCAAGGAATGTGCTTTGGGAAATTACACCAAGACTTCTTTTCCAAGCACCGACAACAGAGAAGAAGGTATATTTGATCTGATTCATTCTGACATATGTGGTCCTATGTCTTCTGCATCTTTGAGTGGTTGTTTATACTATGTCATATTCATTGATGACTTCTCTCAGAAGTATTGTATTTTATTCATGAATACCAAAGGACAGGTCTTCAATTGGTTCCAACAGTTTAAAGCTATTGTGGAGAACCAGGATGGGAGGAAAATCAAAGTACCAAGGACAGACAATGGGGGTGAGTATACTTCCAAGGATTTTAATGAATTATGTGAAGGAGAGGGCATCATGAGAGAGTTGATTGATCCTTACAACCCACATTGACAGAATGGGGCTGCTAAGAGGAATAACAGGGTCATAGTTGGGGCTACGAGATCCATGTTACATGATCAGGGGCTGCCACATTTTCTTTAGGATAAGGCATGTTACACTGTAGTTTATCTGTAGAACAAGAGTCCACACAAAGCATTGGGGGATAAGACTCTTGAGGAGGCTTTCCCTGGGAAGAAGAATGATGTTGGGCACTTTAGGATTTTTGGGTGCCTTACATATTCACATGTCCCTTCTGAGAAGAGGAAAAAGCTAGAACCCACTACAGAGAAGGGGATCTTTATTGGGTATAGAGAGACTTCAAAGGCTTTCCGCATATACATTCCTTCCTTGAGGAAGATAGTTTTGAGAAGGGATTTGATATTTCAAGAGGATGAAGCCTTTAGGAAGTCACGAGAGGCTGAGAGGGGTGAGCAGTCATCAGCTCAAATTCAAGTGAGTCCACATCAGACTTCAGTGACATAGAGTTCAGGTCCACTAGCATCAATGATGACTGGTCCACAGGTTTCAGGATCGAGTTCTCCAGATTCTACTTCAGGTTCACAGTCTTCAGGTGATGGGGTTGAGCACGGAGAGCCCCCTCCATGGGACACTACTTCAGACACTTTGAGGGAGGCACAGGGTTCAGTGGGGAATCCCGGGAAGACTGTGAGGGAGAGTAAACATCCTGAGAGATTTTGCAGCTACATTGCGATGGTGAGCAACATCAGGGAGTCTGAGCCTTCCACTTTTGAGGAGGCTTCTAGAAGACAGGTTTGGAGAGATTCCATGATGGAAGAGTATAGTTCCATCATGAAGAATGAGGTTTGGGAGATTGTTCCTAGATCCAAGGGGAAGTAAGTGGTGACTTCCAGGTGGCTCTACAAACTCAAGTATGTTGTATATGGTAGCATTAAGAAGTACAAAGATCATTTTGTGGCTCGGGGGTTCTCACGGGTCGATGGAGTTGACTATGATGAGACCTTCACTCCGGTTGCTAGATATACCTCGATCAAGGCTGTGATATCTATTATAGTAGAGATGGGTTGGAAGATCCATCAGATGGATGTGAAGACCGCATTTCTAAATGGTCTCATACAGGAGGAGGTGTACATTGAAAATTCATTAGGCGTTGATGTGCATGGGAGATATTCTCATGTGTCCAGACTAAAGAAGGCATTGTATGGGCTAAAAAAATCTCCTAGAGTTTAGTATTCTAGGATTGATGCCTACTTGTAGCAGATAGGCTTAGAGAAGAGTGAGGAGGATCCCAATCTATACTTCATTGTGGTTGGAGAGGATCCTCTCATACTATTTCTATATGTTTACGATATTTTCATTACAGGGGCTAAGAGAGTCATTACTAGCTGCAAGGAGAGCCTTGCTTCAAAGTTCGAGATGACAAATATTAGACTTATGCATTATTTTTGGGGATTGGAGGTTTGGTAGGAGCTTAGACACATCTTCTTAGGACATGGAAGTATGGTTGTGACATTATGAGGAGATTCCAGATGGATGATTATAGGCCCATGACCACACCCATGATTACTAATTGGAAGAAGCGGCATGCTTCTAATTCAGAGTTAGTTGATTCCACTTTATATCATCAGGTGAGCAGTTCATTGATGTATTTGGTCAACACTAGACCATATATTTGTTTTGCTGTCAACACTCTTAGTCAGTTCATGGTGGAGCCTAGGAGAGTGCATTGGGTGGCAGCAAAACATGTGCTCATGTATCTTTGTGGTACAATGGATTATGGTATGGACTATCTAAGAGGGGATGGATTTTGATTGGTGGGCTATAAAGATTCAAATTGGGAAGGATGTGTCAGTGACATGAAGAGTACTTCTGGATGTTGTTTTGGATTGGGCTCAACAGTGGTGTCTTGGTTCAGTCAGAAGAAAAAGTCAGTGGCTTTGAGTTCTTCATAGGCTGAGTATATGGCTTCTAGTAAGGCCAGTTGTGAGGCTCTTTGGCTTCACAAGTTGCTGGTGGGATTATTTGTTGTGCAGTTGAGGCCCACTATGATTTACTGTGACAATCATAGTTGTATTGAACTCTCTGAGAATCCATTTTTTCATGAAAGGTCTAAGCACATTGAGATTCAATATCACTTCATATGGGATTATGTTTAGAGATGAGTAATTGAGCTACAATACATATCTATAGATGAGCAGGTTATGGACATACTCACCAAAGCCTTGGGTAAAGGCAATATTGTATTCTTCGGGGAAAAGATTGGAGTTGTGAGTAACACTTTCCTCAGTAAGAGTGAGGGTTAAAATAATTAAAACGTACCTAGGCAAGTGTTTCTCATCACCTAGGCACCTAAGGGGTGAGAAAGTGCTTAATGTGGACCATAGTCATTTAATTTATGAGAGATAAATTAAAATGTGAATTCATGACTTAAGTAAAGGGGGTGAGTGAATGTACACTCAATCTCATCCACTTATCTAATCCAATCTCCACTGTTGGATTACGAAACCCTTCACCTACCCTCATTGAGTCGATTAGGGTAGGAGGGCACACCCATTGTTGGGTGGTTCATGAATTTTTGAGAGAGCAAGAAAAGAGAGGAGGTAGAGCTTGAGAAAGAGAGGCCATTTGTAGAGTTAGAGGAATGCATTTCAAGGAAACAAGATAGCACACAAATCAAATCAAGGTACACCATAGAAATCAAGGTGAAGGTACAACACAGTGATTGGGTTGTACTGTACAATTTTTTTTGGATTCTGTACTATTTATTTTTGGCATGAAATTCGAGGCAAGGTACAACAACTTTTTTGAGGTCGTACGGTATGGATTTTGGGAGGCCGTACAAATGGAAAAGAGGACAGTTCATACAACAAAGAGAATACACACATTTCAAGGTAGCGTGGCACATTTTTGGAGGTGCATTTACTGCTGAAAATTCTGTACAACAAACCCAGAAAATAGGGCACAATTTTCTAGGCAGACTGTACAACATTTAATGATGTGACAACTGTACAACAATACATATTTCTAGCACAGAAATTGAGGAGCAGTTTGGGGCTGTTCTGAAGAATTTTTTTCTCAAGAAATTTCTGAGATAAGTTTGTGTATTTTTTGCTAAGAATAAGGCTGTTGTAAATAATTTTTCTCTGAAGCTATGAATAATAAAAATTCCTCTGTCACTGGTTTTCCCCTTATGGGTTTTTCCAGGGTTGTTCTTAGACCAAAAATCTCTGTGCAAATTAATTTTTGAATATTGTGTTGCTAACATAATTTAATTTATGCGTTAAATGTTGTTCAGAATCCTCATGTTTCAGTTATGAAAATTATGTTTATTTGTTGAGTATTTATGGATGTCATAAATCAGGGTTTTGGGAATTAAACACTGATAAAAATCAACGAGACTTGAAACTGGGTGGGGTCTAAAATTTTACAAAGAAAAGTACCCCCAGCATTGGATGGGAGGTATCAATGAAGTCTTTGTGATTAGAAAGAGGAAGAAAATAAGGAGCGCAAGACGTCGAAGAACATCCTCAACTCTCCATCTTCTTCAATTCCGGTATTTTATTTCTAAAAAATTTAATTGTAACAATTAGTAATTTGTATATTAGAAATTAAATCTTTCATTGAACTGTGTTGAAAATCTGGAAACCATATTGTCTTGATCGTTATAAGCTAAATGTAAATTCCAAAATTATATTTTATTGGATCGTTACAATAATTTATTTAATTCATGAGCCTAATTTCATAATGGTCATTGTATATTAAGTTTGCTTCCCGATTTCTAAAAATTGTGGGTTCGTTGTCAATCCAATTGTATTTCGAAAGGTCAAAATCAATGGATCTTGTAATATCGTGCCATTCCATAAATTTTAAATTGTTTTTCCATTGTAAAATTGTTGACAATCAGAATTGGGATATTGTTGTATCATTTTAAAATTTTTCATTTCAAAAAGTTAGAACTTGCCTAGTCGTTATACTCTAATATGATTTCCTGAGTTTGATTTGTTTGGGTTGTAGTAGATTAATTTTCATTTTTTCCAGAATTGGAATTGTCTTGGTCACCACGAATCAATTTTGCAACTCTGGATTATTGTTTTAGTGGGTCATTGTAAAATAATTTACATGCAATCCAACTTTAGGATATCATAAGATCTTGGTAAATCTTATTAAAAATATGATTGAAATTTTTTGGGTATTTATGAATATATTTCTTTGCTAATCCGAAACTAGAATTCATAGGGTCTTTTTAAATTTTAATTGTGTTTCAGTAAATGCAAAAAATTATTGAATCGGTCTTGTTCTAATTTACAGTCCTGATTTGATATTTGAAGGGTCACTTCCAATCTAAACTACAGACCCGAAATTTAAAATCTTTAAGATCACCACCCTTTTTAATTCAAAAGCCATACTTTAGGAATTGAGCGTTTCATTGCCAATTAAGCCACAGTCCCGGAATGAACCATTTCATATGGTCGCTGCATTTTAGACATAGACCCAGACTTGACCAATTCGAATGTCTACTCCCCAATTAATTTACATAACCTGAATTGTACCTTTTCTTGTGGCCGTTGTCAAGTTAGATTCCAATCCGGATTTTGGAACGTGTTGGGTTGTTGTGTAAAGAAAGCATTGCATTCTTAAGTTGATTTTCGTGAAGATCTATACGAATTTAATTGCAACTCTAGAACTAAAAGAAAAATGTTTGGATGTTGTCAATAATTGAACTTCAAAGATTGAGTTTTGTTAGTGTGAAGATCTGATTCTATATTATTAGTTCTAGAATGTTGAGGACAAACTATCCTCTTTGTTTTATTTAATGCAATTGTCAGTACTTATGGGAAATAGGAAGTAATCCGAAATTCAGTTTCTCTTCCCTTCCAAGTGTGTAAAGAGAAATGAATTCTCCCTTGGTTGATAAACTTACTACTGTCTTTGGTAAAATCCCTTTTCAACTTCCGAAATTTTTGGATTAAAAATGAGCATATAGTGTTACCCACTTATCGATTATCGATGACTTAAGGCTTAGTGGAGTAACGATATGGGCGGGAGATGAGGAGTCTATCTTTCGTTGTGTACCGATGTCGATTTGTTTTCAATAGAAATTATTGTCTTGTGTTAAGTACTTAAATGATGGTATTAAACTTGTTATCAACATTGTAGTTTGTATTGTAGTTATTAATTAGTTTTTAATTTATGTTCAAATGTCAATTATGTAGCGTATGTTTAAGTGGTTCTAGTATTGAAGCTAACATGGGTATTATCATTTCCTTTTGTGGAATGAAGATTGTAGTGCACAAATGTTGGAATGTTTGTCCTTGTTACCATTCTGCGAACCTCGTCTTGTCTAAAAATTCTTGACTTACCCCATCTCCATCTTGTAGCTATCAAGTATATTGATAATATAAATGTTAGCATACCTATAATGGTTGTAATTAATAACTCCATCGTGAAGTCCCAATTAAATTATGTTAATGATTACTAGACCTCTAAAATTATAGTAGGTAAACTCTTTACTTAGATTCAAAGAATCCTTGAAAAGGATTGTTTATGCAAATAAAGTTGAGCTAACGATCAAATTAGTTGGTAAGATTTACACTCCCAAATTAGATTGAAGTTAGGTTGATTATTGAGTTATTATAGTTTATCCATGTAAATTTTTTGGAACGTTTGTCTAGAAATAAAATAATTTCCTGGGTACTCTTTTTTGTTAAGGGAAAATAATGGTTAAATATTGAATACAAAATATATGTGGTATTCTTAGGGAGTAGGAATTTTTTCTATATAGTGAACTACAATGGATTTGTATTCTCATAGAAGATGGTACATTGTCTATATATTGAAAATGATTGATGCTTGTATTCTTAAAGGAAAGAGATTTTTTCATATGGTGAATAATAATTAAAAGATGGAATTCGTAAAAAGGGTATATTATCTACATAATTCTATGATGGAATTTATAAAGAGAAGGAATATTATATAGATGATGAATAATTATTGTTGTTGTAATATTAAAGAAAAAGACAACTTTGTCTAGTATAATGAGTAATTGAATGATTTAAATTGTGTTGTGATTAAGTACATTACTGTTATTGTAGTCCTAAGTCTAGATTAGAGTTGGTGATGGGAATAGATACCTCCATGTTCCTTAGAATAGTCTCCATTCCTGAGACCTTAAATGGTCAAAATCAATTGGATGAATTATGGACTTGAACGTTAATCATGTGTCCTGGAGGTCCTAACCTTGCAGGGTAGGTTGGGTGGATAGAAACCTTTTTTTTCTTGATGAGATATGATTGATATATTAGTATCATGATATTGTAATTGATTCTTGACATGTAGTGTTGTAAATGAAAAGAAAATGTGTAACATTGATATTTATTATTTCCGCATATCACTTGTTCTAACAGATGTTTAAAAACAAAATACCATCACTGAAGGGTTCATTGCATATGGTATCAAAGCGGGTTCAACCCTGCGACATTGGACTGTTACAACTTCCACTATGTTAAAATAAAATGACTAAAGATGTATCACTAATTAATTTTGAAATTGTCCATGCAGGTAATCATGTTTAGAGGATGCAGGGGAAGTCAACGTCATGGTTCCGGAGGAAGAGGTCTGCCTCCTCCAGTTGTATCCATGCCAGAGGGATCTTACCCTCAAGGAGATGAGCATACTATTGAGTAGGAGCAGGTTGTTGTGGGAGATGTGGTAGGTATGATGAGATCCTTCGAGAGTATGTCAGAGGCATTTAACAAACACCTAGATCGAGATGAGGGCAGAGCGTCAGTGCCCCTTGAGGGTTCACATCTTTCTCCAGCTAGTAGTAGTAGTATACACCAAGAAATCGAGAAGGTGAAGTTTCCTGAGTTTTGGGGTGCCACAGACAGCTTAGCCACTGAGGCTTGGTTGGAGAAC
>ML811196.1:0-14679 GCA_009831015.1 Picea engelmannii | reverse complement strand
TATATATAATTAACAAGTGATCAAGGATATACGCAAATATTTAACCTTAGGTATTGCACTAAAAGTGACACTTTGAGGAATTTTGGACCTCTCTAGTTTTTCTCATTTTATATATCTTAATATTATACTGGTTTGAATGTGTAAATACTATTAGATAAATCACACCTAACCAACCGAAGTATATGAATTCAACTTATAATCTATGTTGTGAAATTGGTTTTTACCTAGTTATTGTTAAATTCATTTCACTTGATCATTTACACTATCTCACAGTTGAAATGAATATATAGGATTAATTTATTTGGAATCATTTCTTCAATTAATTAATACACTAAATCAATTTTCATAGTATTATCACTTAAACAAATGCACCCTATTGTTTAATGTTATATAGTTATCATTGAAATCAATGCACCATATTGTTTTACATTATATTATTTTTAAAATGAATACAACTACTTGATTATGCTAAATCATGTTTCATTGTATCATCACTTAAATCCATGCATATTGTTTTTCATTATGCCATTATTGAAATTAATGCAACTAATTGCTCTAATTCATTTTTCATTGTACCATCTCTAAAATAAATGCACCATATTAGTTTTTGTTATATCATTGTTGAAATCATTTTCTCTAAATCATTTTTTTAATATCATCACTAAATCAATATGCCATATCTATTGTTTTGTGTTATATGAGTGAAATCAACATGCCATATTGTTTTGTGTTATATCATTACTGAAATCTATGCAGGTATTCAATGATTAATATTTCATTCTCTTTTAGTTTTCATGATTGGAACATATAAATACTACAAACCTAAACCTCTTGAATTTTGAAACATTCTTAGTTTTGATAAGAGATTAAAGCACAATTATATATCTTGAACCCATTAAAGTATAATTATATATATTGAGAAGTCTTTCATCCTCTTCATATTAAACTACTATCTCAATAATATATTAATCCCAATATACATTTTGTTATTTTACATTTAAAAAAAAATGAAAGTCATGGATGTCCAAAACCTCACTACTTTTGTCATATTAGACTCATAAAAAAATAATCTTATATTTATATGTTACATAATAAATATACAATATCTAGTGCTAAATTTGAAGTCTAAATAGAAGATTGTTCCTCTAACATAAGTTTGATATTAATGTAGATTTAATATTTATCTTAATAATTATTTAGAGATATTATAGAAATTTGTAATAATTATTTAAAATATTATACTTTGATTTTTTTTGTTTTTATAGTTAGTTATTTCTTTCAAAAAAATATGAACATGATAAAATCCTCCAAACCCCAATTCAAAAGGCACATGCATTCACACTATAAGTCAATAAATAGATCCAAATTATACACACTATGGATTATTTGACTCGAGATCCATCATATCTTTAAATTGTTATTCCAAATTTAATTTAACTTATGATCCATCACTAATTCATGTAAATTCTAGATATAATCTAATCCATCATATCTTTAAATTGTTATTCCTAGATCATGCTAAATTTAATCTAATTTATGATCCATCACTAATTCATGTAAATTCTGGATATAATCTATATGTTACTCTCGATCATATTCTTAAAGTTGATATTCATATATAAATATTGCAGATATAATGTAAATTAATGTAGATATGATTTGACATATATAGAGTAATGTATGGATCATAATTTAATATATCATATAGATTGTTATTTATCATAATAGATAGATTATAGATTATTTATCATATATATATATATTATTTGATGCGCATTATGCTACTAATATCCAACATAATGCTATTGATGATGCTATTATTTGAGTGATAATGATCCCTATTGTTTAAGTAATATTAAATATATAAAATTGGGCAATTATAATAAATAAATAAATCTTTCCAAGTTTAAATAATATTAAATATATAAAACTTGACATTTATAACATGTTGATTTATATAATATGCAATTAGGCTTTAGTGATATTGAATATGCACTTGCAATGAAATCTCATCATGGTTATAATTTCATGAATCAACAATAGCTTTGGATTTCTGTAATTACTAATATGTATAGGAATATAATTTTAGTCAATGGCTAATGTTGCCACAATAGTTCACATCATCCCTGGGTGCATTTCTACACAGTAGAAACATAGAGAAATATTGATAATATTGATAATATTGAAAAACAAAAAAAAATACAATACATAAATCTTAAAATTTCAAAATGTACATGTTCTACTTATCATAGTTACATGTTCTACTTATAATCATTTACAAAATGCATCTCACTTAGTAGTTACATGTTCTACTTATAATCGTTTACAAATTGAAGCTCACTTAGTCTTTCTCATATCTCAGAGAGCACAACTAAGACACCAAGATTGTTCACTTATCATAGTATTTTTAATTAAACTTAACAAAATATACATATTTCTTTGTCTTTTTTTTCACATTATAGCCAACATTGTTTTTTATTTAGTTAATATTATATATATTTTAAAATGTACACCTGAACAAAAGGAATTACACGTCTCATTCTCTTTCTTTTTGAAACTTTTACATTAAAGAAGACATTGTGTTTTTTATTTAGTCAATATTATATATATTTTTAAATGGACACGTGTCAACTCCAAGTTGAGAAGTGAAGGAATTACACATGTCCCCCATTCTATAATGTAGAAAGCCCATCTCGACCCAATAAAAATCTTTATGAACCCCTGTTGGTTACTTATGTCCTATCTGAGCTTGTCTTTAGTGACCCAAGGTTCATGTCTGTTCGGGGTTCCAACAAAGCCTCTAAAACTATCGGCCCTCCTGGTAAACTAGAAGGCAACGTAGCGCATAGAGTCCACTACGCCGTCTCACCCGAGATAGTCTTAATGGTTGGCTGTAAGACTCATGTGTTTGCAACTTAGGATTGAGTGGGAGAACTCAGAACTATGTGTTGAGATTTCTATCATAGCTTATTAACGCAATATATTTGTTATTCATGATTAGCAAGAAATATAATAACTCATTCATTAGGCATAACAGTAACTATTGAAGACAATAAAGACACACATGCATTCAATCACATGACATAGATGTTACCATGGTTCACCCCCTACTGGGCTACGCCCACAAAGATCTGGCTCTTTGCTCTTTTATTATAGTAGTTATTCATTACAACGTCACGCGCTTTAAAACTCTTCTCAATTGGGTAAGATCTATGTGAGGCGGACTAGATCACACCAGGATCCTCAGCCTGCGATCTAACCCTCAATATCTACCCTCCTTTGTCCTCTCTAGCTCAAAAACTTACCAAAGTAGGTCATACAACAAAACTATTGAACATCGACTCGCTACAACAATTCTCTCTATAAAATATGACTAGCTATATTAACCAACACCCCTTATGATACCTAAGTATCTATATTTATATGTTTCTATCTCTTCAGCCATTACAATACATTACCAAAACCCTAAACCTAATGTCATTAGATCTTCCATGCATGTGCATATGTTGTTCTTCCTTCTAGCTATCGCTTTCCTCGTGCATGCCTTGTTTCCCAAAATCATCTTTATTTCTGCTTTGGTCTGCCTCCAACAGGGCCCCAACAATGACATGTGGCTCATCCCGAGCCACCTAACCTTTGTGTGCTTCTTCAATCTTCTTGGTGATTGCTTGGAAATTTTCCTTGAGCTATGTTTCTTGTGTTTGCGCTTGCGCGATCTTCTCCTTGAGCGTGTCCACTATCTGGACTGCAATTTCGTTGCTGATCAATCCAGTGCATTCTGCTTAGGTTTTTGCTATCAGTGTATTGGATTCCTCTACCTGTGCGATGACTTTTGCTACTCACTCTTGGAGAAGTTCCATTTGAGCTTGACGCTCCTTTTTCCATGTTCGTGTAGTGGTGAGTTCTGCTTGTAGTTTCTTCATGTCCTATGCCCCTTTGACACGCTCCATGATGGTCATTGTCTTCTTCCTCTATTGGAGGTCTTGGATAGTTGCACTTATCCTTTCTTCTTCCTTGTCCCACTATTGGACTTCCTGATCTTCTTCTAACTTTGTCCACAACTGTGTTGCTTCCTCGAACAAGTCGGTTGTTCCACAGACCTGTTGATCTATCTCATGCAGCTACTTTGTTGCCTCCTGCTTCCTTTGCTCCCTTACTTCTGGTGGAGTGGTAGGTGTGAGTTTCTCACATAGATTCTCAATATCCTTCTGATAATGATCGATTGCCTGCTCAATCTGATCAATCTTCTCTATTGCTGTGAGTATGTCCCTCCGCTCAGTCGTTGGAGTCTTTGCATAATTTCCTACCACTTTCTACTCCAATCCATTCATGCACTCCCTTTCTCCTTGGGTATCAAAGTTAGCCTGCTCACATATTATTTCTAGTGCGTCCCATTTCTCCATTTACTGCTGCAATTCGACTAAGTCTGTGCATGCACGAGACTATACCTCTTAGGTAACGCTAACCTACAATTTGTGTAGAGCCTTGGATGGTATCCACAAAAATACCAGTTGGATTTGGGCTAAGTCCTTTAGGGGTGTCTGCCCCACAATCTCACCCATGCACAACATACTGGGTGTAATGTGGAATGTTGTACTTTGTTGCAGTATTGTATGAACTGTAACATGGTCTCTTTCTTCCAGTATTTCTTCTGTTTGTGATGGTGATGGCCCTATTCCCATGTTGTTGCCTGCTGCATATGCTTCCCCGATCTGCTTGAGGAAACATCGTATGTCTTCCAGCTCCTCCTGAATCATGTCCCTGTGGTGCATAGCATTGTCAAAATCCTTGAATATACAATCTTGAACCATTCATGCTATCAATCTCAACATCATCCTCCATGATCGTGTATTCCAGAGGTGTTCTTTGCACGTTTATTTTCTTGCACGCTCCCCCCATCTCTATGTCTATCCTCTTAGTCAAGTCTGGTTCATGTGAGTTGGGACTTGGTGTGGTCCCCTACGCTATCTCAACCTGTTTCTGTTGTTCTTGGGCTGACTACATAGTATTATTTTTCCCCTTCTAGGTCCCTGTCTTGGCTGTCCCTTCATTTGTCTAATTTGTCTTTGTCTGGCCCGTCCTTCATTTCTTGGGCACTAGAGCTTCATGAGTCTGTGTTTGTTTCTGGCCTATCTTTTCTTCTTCTATCTTTGTAGGTATTTCTTGGGTGAGGACTGGAATCTTCCACTCATCTTCCCAGTCATTGATATCCATGTCGATGTCGCCCTCCATGATACAATAAGGAATTTGTAGCCACTGCTTGTTTGTGTCCTTTCATGCCTGTATCCACATCGCATGTCATGTGGCCTTGAAGTTGTCGATGTCCCAATACTGTGCGACAACCTGTGGTGTTATCCTCCACATGTTAGAGATGGATTCCTGTAGGTCGCGAAGGTATCCTTCAAATACATCTGCGTTTGTGTTCTTTTTCTTGGCATCTGATGCGATGCCAAGTGATAAGTACCTTGCTCCACAATTCAACTTTGGTATAGTGATGAAAAATGTGTAACTCAGTTCCTTCCATCCCATGATGGCTATCAACATGAGCAACCATTCATAGTGAAACTTTGTTCCTAGATCCTACGCATCCTTGCAGCCATCTAGAAATAAGTTCAAGAGATAGGGTGCCCATCTCATTGTAGTGCCCTCGACACATTGTGTTGCAATTGTGACGACCCCAGCCGAAAATTCCTCCCTATGGAATTTTCTTAGTAGCTTGTTGGCTAAGATTTTTGTGGTCATTTGTGTCACGACATCATTGGTCCTCTTGATGATGATTCCTCGCATCCCCCTGTTAGTACCATATTTCTTCTTCATCTCCTCCGCAATTGCTTTCTCCTTTGTCTTATCCTCGAGGAATTGCGCAGGATCCATGCCCCGGGATGGCAGTCCTGTAATGTGGGCAATGAGCTCTACATCTATTGAGACAAGTTTGTCCACCCATATGTCCCTGCCATGTGTGGATGCCATCAATTGTTTGACACAACCACTTGCATAATGTCCTCTACCAAGGTGTGGTAGATCTAGCAGACCTAAAACCCTATTTTCTCTAATCCTATTGCCCACTGGAGTGGTTGATCAATCGGTTCCCCAACCGCATTTATGTCCACAGTCTGTAAGTATACTCTCTTTGAAAATTCCATAAAATTGTCTATGTTTGCTACATCGTGGTCCGAGTATTTCAGCTTCTCGACATGCCCTAGCAATCCTGATTCCACTCGTACCCCATTTGGTATATGTGGTAAAATGAGGGTTGCGATGGGTTGCTTGCGAGGGGACCTAAGTACCTTCTACTTGTCCTTCTTCAGTAGTGGCTGGCTCAAGGTTCCAGTGGCCATTGTTTGTACCTCAAAATACCATTCTGGCCAACCCATGACATCCTCTACTGTTCCTTCCGGTAGGTGGTCTGACACAGTTGTTTGAGAATCATCTGGCTCAAATGCTTCTTCCTGATTCATCATCATTCCATTGACTCTCGGAGCTGCTTCGGTGTTCTCTGGTTGCGCCTCCTTCAGGGTTTCTGCTTCTTAGTTTTGTTTCTCCTGTGCCTCTGCCATTGTATCCACATTCATGCCCTCCGGTGATGGCAGTTGGGTTTCTTCCACCACGGGTGTGGGCTTCACTGGTGTCGTATTTGGTGATGGTATTTCGTCGACATTAACGATCTCCAATGGTTGTTGTTCGCCTTCTTCCAATTGTACCCGTGCCCTGGTTCTAACTATGGGTTATCTAGCAGTCTGGCTTGCTTCTTCTTACTTTGGTGGTCCCATGGTGGTGAGTGTCAAATGTTTGATGGGCTTAAATGGTCTCTATTCCCTCTATGAGTTGCGATCTGTGCTCTTTGCACGTTCTCGCTCTCTGTTTCTTCTCCAATATCGTAACAACTTGTTTCCTCCCATGCCCATGTTTTGTATGGGCATCAAATGAAACTTGTTGAAGACACTACCTTTATGACGGATTCAATGAACCTCTGATTCATTCATACTTTCCATTACTCTCCCTTGCCATATCAAGTTGGTGCATTTAATGAGGCGTCCCATTGGTCCTTTCCGTCATTCAATTCTGCATAACTCCGTTGTTTCATATTTCTTTTGTCGTCTTTTCTTTTCCCGCTTGTTTCCATCATGTCCTGGTCATTGGCCTTGTCCTCGAAAAGTTTGTATTCCTAGTTGTGCATGATCCTTCTTCTTTCGAAACACTGTGCCTCTGTTGGTACTGTTTAAAATTCTATTTTTTCTTTTTCTTACCACGCGGTGACTTTTGTTTTTGTGTGGTCGAATATCCTTGTATGAATTCATTCGACTCTCATTGATCATCCCTCCGAGTTCTCTGCCTGATAAGTATTTCAACTATACAACTCCTCCATCTGTGACATTTTTTAATTCATGTGGTCCTAACCAATGCATTCTGAGCTTTCCTGGGTGGTGAAACGATTTGCTGTCATACATCAATACGAGATCTCCTTCCTTGAAAGTATTATTCTTGATGTGTCTATCATGCCAAGATTTGTCCCTTGATTTCTGAACTTGTTGGTGGAACCCTACTAAGATATTATCTTCTTCCATGGTCATCAATTGGTTTAGTCTCTCCTGTATTGTGCCTCGTTTTGTCATGTGTGTAATTTCTTCTAGATACAGAGTGGGTACCAGAAATTCTAATGGCATTACTGCTTCTTGGCCATATACCAGTTTAAATGGCGTGTTCCCTCTCAAATTTTTGCATGTAGTCCTGTAGGCCCATAATACTATTGGTATTTTTAGGTCCCAATCATATTTGTTGACATTAAAGATCTTTGTCAGTGCATTCTCCAGTATTTTTTTAAATGCCTCTATTGTGTCATTTGCATGTGGGTGATATGGTGTGATCTTCTAATGATGGACTTCAAACTCTTCGATCATGGTGCTGATAGTGATGTTAGTGAAGTGCGTGCCTTGGTCGCTCATCAAAACATGTGGGCACCCAAATCGAGTGATTACTTGTTCAAATAGAAAGTGTGTTGTTGTTTCTACGGGCAATCCTTCACTAGTGCTGCTTCCACCCATCTCATGAGGTATTCTGTCGTGGTGATAATGTACCTTACTCCTGTTCTTTTTGCTGGTGGGTTGATTGGTCCCACAAAGTCTATTGCCCACTTGTCAAATGCCTTCAATGTTACCTGTGGTCATAATGACATCTCATCCCTTCAGTTGGGTTTACCAACCCTTTGACAGACATCACATCTTTGGAAGTACTCCTTCGAGTCTTTGTGAATCGTTGACCACCATAGGATTGTGCGCATAAACCTTATGCGTGGTTCCTTTTCCTTTGTAATTTCCTCCTTTTATTCCCTCATGGGCTTCTGTTAAAAATCTCGGTCTTTGATCTTCTAACACATATCTTCACAATATGCTATCTGCGCCCATTTTGTATAAGTGTCCCGCGATCAGTTGATAGTCTGGAGCTCAGACTACCAGGTTTTTCTTCTACACAATGTTATATTCCTATGGTGTAGTACCTGTGCTCAAGTACTAAATGATATCTGCAAAGTATTCATTAGTGATCTGAACTAAAAATAACTGTGCATCCAAAAAGTTGTCCTCTAAGTTCGTAGGTTCTTCTCCATTCGTGACCCTTGATAGATGGTCAGGTCCTGCATTCAATTTTCCTGGCTTGACTATTACTTCAAAGACAAATTATTGAAATAGTAGTAACCATCGTTAGATTCTACCCCCCAACACTGGCTTGTTGACTAGGTATTTAAGGGCTGACTGATCTGTGAACATATTAAAGTGTTTTCCCAATAAGTGATGTTTGAAATTTTGCAGTGCGTAGACCATAGCTAGGCCTTCTCTCTCTACGGTGTTATAGTTCTGTTATGATTCTGATAGATTTTTTCTTGCAAATTCTATAGGGTGATACAAATCCCCCGCTCATAATTGCTCCAGGATAGCTCCAAGTGCTATGGAGGATGCATCTACATGTATGAGGAATGTCTTTTCCCAGTATGGAAATACTAGTATTGGCATGGTGACCATCTTCTCTTTCAACACATCTAGATCATGTTGACACTTGTCATTCCACTGAAACTTTGTATCCTTTCTTAACAGTTTTTCCATTGGTGCGGTAATATGTGCATATCCTTTGATGAACTTCCTATAGTATCATGTGTGTCCCAATGTTTCTCTTAGATGACGAATTGTTTTTGGTGGTGGTAAGTTAACAATTACTACAATATTTGTAAGATCTACTAATAAACCTTGTTTTCATACTATATGGCCCAATAGTATCCCAAACAGTGTTCTGAATATGCATTTATTTATGTTTAAAGATATTTGGCACTACCCACATCTTTCTAACATCAGTCGTAAGACCTCTACATAGCATTTCAACAAACTCAAAGTCGGTATTTGAGTTTGTTGTTCATGAAGTAATTCTCTGCCAACTGAGTATCCCGTTTGCAGTTGGGTTTACGTAATCCTCATCATGTGCAGTTGTTCTCTACAACTGGCCAATTTCCTCTAATTCTAAGCAAGTAGGTTCTACAAACCTTTCTCCTTCTGATGGGTATAATGGTGCGATGACCTTGGATTCCCTTGAATCAAATGTCATTTTTCTTGTCTTTAGATTGATTATAGCTTGGTTGTCAAACGCCCAATCCAAACCAAACAATGATGGATATGGTGTTGTGTTGTCCACTATTTCGATGACTTCAAAATCTTCTTTAGTGCGCACTCCATCCGGGTCTATTTTCACTCCTTTCAGTCTCCCAATTGGTAGGACTTTGTGTTGGTTTGCCAGTTTTATTTGAACAAGTGAATATCCTAATGTGGGCTCTCCCATGCATTTCCATGTCTTCTTTGGTAATACATTAACATCATATCCTAGATCGATTATGATATCTCCCATGTTGAAATATTCGATGTTGGAATTCAGTCTGAAATCCATACTATTTCTTCTCCTTGTATGTAGGTGATTGACTTTTTTTGGCTCTAGTTTTCCTTCCGTCTCGATGCTACATTTTTCTAGTACGTTTTACAATATTTTCATAGATGATGGATCATTTAATACTTTTACAGATGATTAAAAAAATCCTTTGATTGTACTTACTTGTCCCATGGATTGCATCTCATTGGTATGATCCAATAACGAAGGAATCTCGTACTTTGGTGCTTCCTTGCTTTGTTGCGAAGTCGAAGTGGATGCCATGTCTTCCTTTTGGAATTATTTTTGAGCTTCCTTAAATATCTCCTTCTCTTTCTATGCGTCGAACTGTTTCCTTGGTTCAACATTCTTCTTCACCCACTAGTTTTGTGTTGGTTCTTCTTGCACTGCGTCGTTTCCTATTTTATCTCCCCCACGAGTAACTATGTTGATGTTCCGTCCTTCATCCCTTGCTTCGGCTGAAATCCACTGAACATTCTGGTTGTTCTGGTTCCTCTTTTCTTGGATATTTACTAATGGTGTCGGACATTCTTCTGTATCATGGTCTGATGCATGACAATACATACACATTGTTGGTGGAAGTGGGCATTCCCTTGCATAGTGTCCCGGTTGTTGGAAATTGTGACATACCACTTGTCCTCTACCTTGTCCAAAACCTCCTCTCGCTCGCCCTCCACTTCTGTAGCCTGCTTTATCTCCTCTCGGCGTGTTATACTGAGGCACTTGATTGTATTGCGTGGTATTGTACTGAGGTTGTGCGACATTGTACTGTGGTTGCGCGACGATATTATATGGTTGCTGCGCAGTATTGTACTGCTTCTACACAGTGTTGTATGGAGATGGAACTTGGTTAAATTGTGGTTCAACTTGCCCAGTCATCATTTCTTCTTGCACTCTATATGCATCTAATGTCCTTTCTCGCATCAACTCCATAGTTCTACAATATTTGTCATCATGGCCCACTGACTTGCAAAAGTTGCAATATGAACTCTTTGGTACTCTCTGGTATTTCTGCATCATTGAGAAGTGATATGGGTCGTGACCCATTTTCTTGCAGATTTCACAACATAGTCCTTCTGTTGGTAATGGATTTGGCATTCCTGCTGCCATATACTACGTGAATGTTGGAAATTCATTCTTGTGGTGACCTTTTTTCCTACATGTAGTACACCAAAAAAATTCTCGTTTTTCTTTAATCTTATTATGGTTTAGCTGGAACGTTAAGTTCTTCAAATCCTCCTTTAGTTCTTCGATAGATGGATCTATCTGCTCGTACTAGTTTTCTTCTAGTTGCAAGGATGCCTGCAGAGCCTCTGCCTGCGTTTGGAACTTCTGTTATCGCAATGGATATTTTAAGTGTGGTAGAAGTGAATTGACGAACATGTGTTGATGTTGCATATCGGTCATAAGATATTTCAACTTTCCTTTTAAATTCTTAAATCGCTGGTCAAATTCCCAAACAGATTCTCCTGGTTTCTGTCTAATTTCGATCATCTCATTGATGTACTGATCTTATGAACTTGGCTTATAGAACTAATTTATCAACAATTTCTTGATATCTACAATTGTTCTGGCTGTCCCTGGTGGATTGTTTGTAGCTAAACTCATATACCAATCCAATGTGTGATCCCTTAATGGAATCGCTAGTTGTGCCAGTTTAGTATCTTCATCTGTGATCTTTTTTGCTTCCCAAATCTTCTCACAGATGAAAAAATGTTTTTCTGGGTCCTCCAATGCTTCTCCTTTGAACTCTGGTAACCTGATGGTAGGATCATGTCCTGCCATTCTAAATGATGAGCTACTATCTCTGCACAATGTAGATACTTGACTAGTGCTTCCTAAATTGTCTCCTCCAGTTGTTGTTCCTTGTGTAGATGTACTTCATGTTGTCCGACTTCTTCTGAACTTCGGTTGTCTAAACGGTGGTGTTCTCTTTGGTGTATTAGTCGCACATGGGTTTATGGGTTCCACACTGACATTAATATGGATAGGATTGCTGCCTTCTCTTCCCATTCTTAGACCTCTTGTCTTCCTCTCATATGTTACACACAATATTTCCTCAATCTGCTCCACAACCCATAGATCCTCTACCTCTTCCTCATCACTCGCCAAGCCTTCCCTCGCGGTTATGACTCTCTTCTTGGTGTTCACCTTGTATTGGTAGGGTACCTCGCTATGCATCTTTCCATTTGTCGCCATGATCTACTTGATATGGTCATCATCCATCATGATTGGGTCCAAGGGTTCCTGCTTCTTTCCCTTATCCTTTCCTCCTTCCATTTCTCCTTTCTCTGTCAGTGCTTCCCCTATTATCCCATGGATGTTGGGAAGTTTAGATGTCATATTCCATTGTCATCACACCTTTGTTATACAACATTATCTTAATAGAAGTATACAATGATTTGATTTACCTTCCTCGTGATCCTCGTAGAAACTCTTGTTCTGCTGCGCTGTACGACTTTGTTGTATCTACTGCAAACTCTGTAATAAATCATTCCACAATATTGTCGAACCAAAAGTCTACTGCGGGGGTGAATTTGTTGTTCACATGGTGTAACTTCTCAATCTCTATCGGAGTCCACTCTAGCTGTCAGATCTAATTTGTTGTGTTGTTATCCTTTAACCTTAGTATCCACTCCTGCAATAAGTGTGGAAAATCACAGAAAAAAACTTCATGCAAATCAATAAAGATGCATTTCTCAAGATATTTGCGGGGTGTTACTCTAGGGTTTTTGTTATCTTTCTGTGAAAACTCCAACTCTTTTGTTCTTAACCAGCTTTTGATCTCTTCTTTTGTGGGATTCCACAGTCTCAACATTCCCTTCTAGTAGCTCATTTATTTATTTTCTGCTTTAATCCTATTTTGCTCTGCCTCTTCGCCTCTACTCAATCCTATTCTATTCCTACCAATGATAACAAAACCATTTTTTGGTTACTTATATCCTATCTGAGTTCGTCTTGAGTGACCCAAGGTTCATGTCTATTTGGGGTTCCAACAAAGTCTCTAAAACTATTGCCCCTCCTAGTAAACTAGAAGGCAACGTAGCACACAGAGTGCACTGCACTGTCTCACATGAGATAGTCTTAATGGGTGGCTACAAGACTCGTGTGTTTGCAACCTAGGATTGAGTGGGAGATCTGGGAATTGTGTGCTGAGATTTCTATCATAGCTTATTAATGCAATATACTTGTTATTCACGATTAACAAGAAATATAATAACTCATTCATTAAGCATAACAATAACTATTGAAGACAATAAAGACACACATTCATTCAATCACATGACACAGATGTTACTGTGGTTCACCCCCTCCTGGATTATGTCCACAAAGATCTTGCTCTTCTCTCTTTGATTATAGTATTTCTCCATTACAACGCCACACGCTTTACAACTCTTCTCAGTTGGGTAAGATCTATGTGAGGCAGACTAGATTGCACCAGGCTCCTCATCATGCGATCTAACCCTTAAGATCTACCCTCCTCCATCCTTTCTAGATCAACAGCTTACCAAAGTAGGCCATACAAAAAAACTATTGCACATCGAGTTGCTACAATAATTCTCTCTATAAAATATGACTAGCTATATTAACCAACACCCCTTATGATACCTAAGTATCTATATTTATACGTTTCACAATACATTACCAAAACCCTAACCCTAACATCGTTAGTTATTCCATGCATGCGCACATTTTTTTCTTCCTTCCAGCTGTCGCTTTCCTCCAGCATGCCTTCTTTCCCAAAATCATCTTTCTTTCCGATTTGGTATGCCTCCAACAATCCCCTAACTTCATGGAAAATATTCCAAAGAGATCTACAAAGGATGAAGTGTTTTCTATAGAAGACCCTGAGATTGGGGTTAAGAGGCTCTCAAAAGGAAAAGTTAATGACATCAAAGGTTTCCAAGCTAAAATATTAAAAATTGGAGGACTCATCCTCATCCCTCACATACATAAGCTCTTCAATTTATCTATCCATCAAGGCTTCCCAAATCCTTGGACTCAAATCCTCATTGTACCTAATTTTAAAAGTTGGGATAAAAACAGTCCGTCTAGTTATAGGACCATTATAATTAGACCCATTTTAGCTAAGCTATACATCCAAGTATTTTGGAAAAGAAGATCGGTACATGGCTAGAAATCCATGGAAAAAGAGATAAAGTCCAGGATGGGTTTAGAGGCTACCATTCAATAGTGGACCACCTTGTTACATTTAATATCATTGTTGAGGAGTGTCATAATGACAAAACTAATCTCCTTTCTAGTTTCGTTGATTTTAGAAAAGATTTTGAATTTGTGCTCGGGACTGACCTCTGGAATAGGTTAGAAGAGTTTGAATCCCCTTTCGAGCTAAGAGTTACTACAGTAAGGATATACAAGAAATTTATTTCCAAGTTTATGAATATTGAGGGCTGGTAGGAAGAAATTAAATTTAATATAGGAGTCAAGCAAGGTTTTCCCCTATCCCCTACCCTTTTTGGCATCTATATTGATAAGTTAGAAGATTTTTCGGAGGATGTAGGTTGCGTTGTTCCAACTCTTTCTAGTCTAGTCACCATCCTTATTATTTATTCTGATGATATTTTTCTTATGGTGAAGAGTCCCTATGACCTAGGTAAGAAACTAATAACCCTCAAGAATGTCTTCTCTAGCATGGGCATGATTGTGAACACTGACAAAACAAAGGTTATGATAATTAAATCCAAAAGGATCACCTATGATACTTTGTGTGTGACAACAATAGTTTGGAGGAAGTGC